>JASFYC010000327.1:0-192276 GCA_030412335.1 Botrylloides violaceus
ACCGGTATGCTTTTCGTCTGGATCTCGGCAGCACACGTTGCGGTCAACGATACATTCCTTCGCAATGCGTCAATCTCTATGTTGAGGCCAACGTTCCAAAATTTATCGCAATCTCGCCGAATTCCTCAAATATTACAAATTGATCGAGAAAAGTTTGTTGTATAAGCTCAATAAAGAGAAAATGACATGTAGGCCAATGTTGAGCTTGCTAATACGCGTATGCAAGAGCTTGCGTGATTTTGGCGCGTGCTGGATTTCTTGTGATAAACACGGTTATAGTTTACGTTAAGGAGTAATGACGCGGCGAAAAGACATTGCGCGATATAGTTCCTCCTGTCAGAATTGACATAGCTCTGAATTTTGAGGAACTTGTGTCCTTCAACGTACATTTATAACGTTAACAGTGGTCGCAGTATACCGTCACGGTCGAATGATCGCCATTACGGATAGGCCGCTTTTTGGGTACATTTACTAACATTTATAAAACATCTAAAGCTAGATTCCAGGCTGCTTTTTGCAATGTCATGGTGAACACAATTTCCTGTATGATGCGTCACAGCTCTGTTCTAGTTCAGATATATTCTAATAATACTTTCAATTTTATTACAGAAAGGAATCTCGAAAAGACCAAGATGTTTCTTAATGGCTGCTGTGGTTCTACTGATGTTGGTTGGAACTTCTCTTATCTTATTTACTAATCAAGGTTATTTCTGTGTCGGAGCTGCTTTAATGAGTTTATCAGTACCTACCCTCGTTCGGATAATTTTAACAATGTCATACGAACTACTGACTTTTGAAATTCATCCTGATTATTCAAGAAATCTTGCGAAATCGTGGAGAATCTCGGGATTTATGTTGGTGGCTGCAGCCTCGTTTTTAGTTCACCATGTTATTGCGTTGATGTTTATAAACCCGCGAATTATCACATTTTTTCATGGGAATGTGGCGAGCGTACTGTACCCGTTAGTAATATTTTCAGTGCTTCCTGTCATTTTAAACCAACTTTTCTATATAGAATGTAACGTTTATAAACCTCCTCCGTCGCCAATACCAGGACCTTTGATAGAATCTCCATTATCCGAGACATCTCCTGATTTCGGCGAGTTCAAAGCCATCCCGCCACAGCGTATCAAGAACGATACAAATCGACTTTATAAATTTTGTTTTTTGTTTTTAATAATTGTGTTTACCGTAATTATCTCAGTTACAAAATCAGGGATTCTCTCACCTCATGCAAAATGTGAAATTGCACAGAATATGTCTGTCGCTAATAATTCGCAAAGTAATATTAGAGTTATGTCATGGAACGTTTTGCTTGGTCATACTTACACTGGTAAAGATAATTTAGACTCTGTTGTAAAAATAGCAAACGAGTACAACCCTGATTTTTTGGCTTTGCAAGAAGCTACCGGGCATCCTCCATATTGGGGTGGTAAAGATATATTTGCGTTTATAGAAGCTAAATCAAATATTTGTCGCTATAGCGGCAAACGCGTTAATCCGATGAAAGGCTCGCTAGAAGTGGGCGTGTTATCAACACGACCAATCTTATCGAGCGACGCAAATATTTTGCCAAATCTTAACGTGAAGAAGCTACCAACATACACTATGGCTAAAATAACATCGCAGGTACCGATGTACAAGAAAACAAACGGTGGTGATTTGGCGTTTGTAAATTTCACTAAAATTCACATTTACACCGTTCACGCCGCGTTTAAAAATTGGACCTGTAAACGAGAGACGATGCTTGCCTGTGCTCAAATGAAAATATTATACAATGATATTAAAGACATTGACCGCACCGAACCAGTAATCGTTATGGGAGATTTTAACGCTAATCCATCGGAACCGGAGTTAGATATGTGGTTTGATGGAGACCTTGGATTTCAGAGCGCGCTGTGGCCCCTTCGACCTGGGCGAGAATTTTTTAATTACACATGCGACACTGAACCACAGTGGGACGATAAAATTTGCGATTGCGATTGCCGTAACACAAGTTCAGACCCTCCTACCACAACGTTGCTCAATAGGAAAGCGTCTGTGGACCATATTTTTTACAGAGGTTTAAAATTGAATGCGGCCGACATTTTAAGCTCAGTAGGTCCCATATCTGATCACTACCCTGTTATGGCGGATTTTTCATTGGAAAGTTGACGATAAATCTCATCGATTTCAATTCGACATGCATGAGCGATTGTGACTCAAAAGTGGAGTAATTCGCAGAACGAATTGTGACGTTGCGTTACAATCGTCGGATTTGGGTGTCGTCGGCGTTGGTATCTAATGATACGGGTCTGTAGCGTTGAGCAGGTGACATTGACAAGGTGATGACCTTGCTCTGCTAATCACTCAGACGGTGATTGAACTATAAACGCGAAACTCATGGGAAGATTGCTAAAGTTAATGAGTGTTAACATGCGTTAACACGTCAGGGTAGGTTGTGTTGTTCATGCTCACGGCAACTCATACGAAGTTTCCCCTGCGATCCAACAGACCGAGCCATAACAGAATACACGCAATAATACGTAAAACGGTTTGGTGTGTACGCGATTTGACTGTTTGAAGTTTCCAGCTAGTCGGGAAATTGGTGATTAACCCTGTCAACATGTTCCGTTGTCATCAGTGATTGGCTTGTACTTACACGTAACTAATCGAAGTGAGTACCACTGTTGCCTCTCTCGTACACTTATCACGATTAATAAGGTGAAATCATTTATTTCTTGTCGTTGGTTCTATCGACAATGTGATAGATAGGCTTGCCGATGCGTAAATACTCTTGATCTGGTTGATCTACTGTTAATATTGTCTTGGTTGATTATGTCTTTTGATTTTCTTGTCTCTGTGTTATTTACTTTAATAAATATAAGATCACCACAAATTCAACGTCTGATCCAGTTTATTGGAATATAATTCACAAGCTTTCGGAGCTCCACCCTACTATAGTAATTAGTAATAGACAAGAATAAGTCACCACAAATTTAACGTCCAGTTTAGTTTACTGATACATAAGGATGTGGTCACCGTAAAGTTGACATCTACGTTGGAATTAAGCTCTGAAAACCTTTTAAATATTAATTATGATAATAATTTTTAAATGCAGTATTGCATTCACCATAAATGTTGGTAAATTTAGGTTGAAGACTCATCCAACCAGCCAGCCAGATATGTACGCACGAAGGCCTAAGCCCACTCCGTCCGACCATTCGCCGACGCATTTGACGTTTTATATCTAGTGTTTATGCTGAAATATGAAGGTTGGACCAAGTAGGCCATGGTTGGACATTAAATTTGTGGTGATGCTATTTCATGTCATATCTGATCGTCCCGAAGCCAGCTCATAGGCGTTCCTGTTCACAAGAAGGTGAGAAATTGACGCCACGAATTTTCACCTGATAAAAGAGCGGGTGCGTACATTTCTTGGTGTCAACTTCTTGCTATATTCTCTATTAATCCTCCGCTATCGACTCCACTTCTATTCTTCGATATCGAATATATTTTTTTCAAGTAATGTCGACTCGTACTTAAAAAGTTTCGTGACATATTTACCAATGTTTTTTTTATCAAAACGTCCATATACCATCAAATGTTTAGTTTCATGTTTAGTATTGTAGTTCTCGTTTCAGTCTACTCGCTTTTAGATAAATCCTATATATAGAGATTATAAATTTACCGCAAGCAGTCAACGAAGACCGATTTATACCTTATTCAGTCGCCATTAACACTTGATAACGCGACGTTTGGCACGATAACATAACAAGACCCACGTGAAGTATTCCGTGTAAAGTCTGAGCTGAAGTCGTTTGTTGACTTTAACGGTTACACTATTTGTTTTACAATGGAGAAAGCTTGTTTGCTTGTCCCACAGTAGACTCTGTCTAAAAATTTATAGAGTGATATATATTTATTGATGGGTTGTTCTGGATTTATGGCGCTTAAAACTACTAAGCTCACATAATCCAGGTCAATGCTTAGTATGCGTGTCGATACTTCCGACTTATAGAACGGGTCGCTATCACAGCCACAAACCTCATCACTGCCCCGATACTGACTGCCAATGAGTGAGAGGGAACGGTTACTAATTTTGAAGCCTTTTGGTTTGACTTAGTCGGTAATCGAATAGGGAACCTCCTGATTTGAACACGGAGAGTCATGAGCTGTCATTATTATTATTGGACTCCGCCAAGTGTTTAGGGGCCGCAGTATATTGTAATGCGAAATTTTTGCTCAACAATTTTATTGAAAATACACCATTTCTTACATTTTGAGTTTCTTGTTAGTGGTATGTTAGCGTTGAGTGTTCAGAAAATCGATAAACGCCGGCCTAGCTCGAATCTTGGCCACATGTGTACCGTGATGCACCGTGTGGCGGGCTGAAGCTATGAATGCCAAGATTTATTGAAAAATGTCGAAACGTTTGTCATTTACAGAATCGATGTCCGTGTATAGTAGAATACGAACGATTCGAATCTAAATCTAAGCATGTTGCGATAATTACTGAAAGCAGGATCGGTCGCACTTTTGAACATGCAACTTTTATAAGGGGCTTCGCGACCAACGCTGCGGATTTCAGGGGGCTGAAGTTTCAATTGCGTGCGAGGTGTACTACATACTGTAGGAAGAGCTACTGTCGCATATAAATACACAGCCCTCTCAGAGCATGTTGAGTACTTCAGGAAATCACGTCAAGATTCACACGATCTCAAGAATTTCTTGATTAACTCATCGAGATAGTGACAAACGTGATTAACACGGCAATCATTGTGGCGAGATCACACGGGTGTATCAAATTTCGAAACCCTGCACTTATCAATTGGTATTGATCTTGTTTACTAAACATTAACTTTGAAGAGTGTTCAGTGAATTCCTAAGATTTTACCTCACTGCTTCATTGCTCATCGCTTAGTTGACTGAGTGACCGCCCGCCTTGAGCATTCTGATCCGCGATCGGGGATCCCGCGTTCTTTATCTCTCACTTTCCCCTCTCTCTCTCTCTCTCTCTTTTTCTCTCTCTCTCTTAGTTTGACACCGCTATATTACAGTTATTTTCTCACGCATTCACCATGACAACCTATCGTATTGCCATATGCCGTATCATCAAAAACTCGTGGAGCCGATGGTGAACAATCCAAATAATAACAGAAAACCACCGATTTAACGTCCAATCCAATTTATTGGAATTTAATTCACGAGCTTTCGAATAGAATCTGAATCGGTAGTCACACAATTCATCTTTTCGCGCATTTCAATTCCTTCACTCCAACAGCAAAACGTTTGTCATTAAATAAACAACGCTTGTACTTAAGTACACAATTAAAGATGACGTTAATTTTGCTTACAGATTAATTTCATTTGAACTTATAATCTGAGGCACCAATATTTCAATTTTCATGTGTAACAGGGCGGAAAAGTCCAGGTGTGAACGCAACTGACTTCGAAATACAACTGTTTGCTCCGGATGTAGGGATAGTTACGGCTCACAAAAAATAAGTTAGAGATTACGGAGCGGTGTTGGGTGTATCTCCATCAACAACGATCGATCTATGTAGCTTGACGAAATGCAATCTTAATCTCATCTCATATTTGTCCGAGACGTCACATGAAACCATCCGTGTGACGATTTAGACAAAGATCACTTTTCTATAGTGGAAATTTTATTAATGCAAAACAAAATTAGTAATCCAAGTCCTGGGATAATGGAGAAAGACAAGGAACTTGTGTGGTCTAAAACCGAAATGTAGAATCTAGCATGCCCTTCAATTTATCTCTTCTATATTTAAAGAGGACGTTTTTACCTTCTAACTTGAGATCTACTCGGCGCAACGGCGTCAAAATTTGTATATATGTGGCGGATATGTGTTACTTTGTTTCCTCAAAGTGTTGTCAATTTAGGGCCAAAAATTGAAGCCGACGGAGGACGATCAGTAGATATCGTAAAGAAGATTCACGACAGATTTAACTTCCGCACCCTTGGATTATTGAGAATTATATTATTATATTAAATTATTATACTACCGAGGAGAAGGCAACAGAGGGGTGTCGGGCCGCTACAACCGCCGTTATCACGTATACTACAACGAGGTCGATGAGTGTTTAGCTCAAGAAATAGTGACGCTTTTTCCTCAACAACAATTCTGTTGGATTATGGCTATATGTGACGAGCGGCTAATCTTACATAATATCTCCTTGAACCTGTCGTCCGAATTGTTGTGTTTGGTCCATTTGTTGCAATATGTATATGTTAGGGGATTATTGTGGTTTATGGTAGAATGGTTCTGCACAATGTGTGATTTGCTGAAGTCTATCATTCCGCCATGGCCTACTCTAGGTAAAGTAGCCCATGATTCCGCGTTGCGTAACTTGCAAGATTGTATCCTTGAATGCGACAGACCATGCATAAAAATGCAAAGTTACATAAGATGTTTCTGAACAAATGCCGCAACTAATTATTATGGCCACAAGGAAACAATTCCGTGCAACCGACTAGACAAAGATGTTTCGCAACCATTCCGAACGGCTAACTATAAACATTGAACAATCCATCGAGAACGAGACAAGTACATGAAAGAGATCAGTTACGTAAAATATTTCTGCGTAACTATTATATAACTTATGTGTTGGTTCATCCATTGGTATTCCAGACCCTTGACTGCTGCTCTTAACTTTGTTGATTTGCTGATTCATGATAGTCGTTAAGTAGCGACTTCATGTCAGAGGGGTCGGTAATCTCACAAAATAGTAAATGTCGAGTCGATTCCACCGAGATGAATCATATGAATTCATTTCAGTGGTCAATATTGGCGTGAATTGGACAACATTCGACCCAGAGTCGAACTCGAGCACTGATTTCATAACATCCGTATTAAATACCTACCCGCAATAGCTGCTCTCAACGCGTCAGCGAGTCGAGTCGATACCGATACCGTACTGTGCGTGACAACAATTCGAAGACATTCCCGCTAATCCGAGCCGCTCCCTCCCTATACTCATGAAACGCTGATTGCGGTTTGGATTGCTCTTGGCCTTTGTAAGCACTTCATCGCTAAGCACCTGGCAATCAATAGATCGCTCGAGGAAGGCATTTCTAACTGAATTCGGCCATAATATCTAAGAATATCGTGCCCAGTATACATACGACAGACATATTTCTTCATAACCCTGACTTTCACAGACCTGTCGTGGGGTAACGGTAAGACCACCGGCCGCGAAAGCGGTAATCTCCCAGATTATCGGGATTATGGCTAATAATAGCGAGCATAGAGTGCTCGCGTTTGCGTTTGATGGTGATCGGCTGAAAAAAAATTTTTCAGGGGCGACGATGATCACCATCTCAAGTTGAGATCTTTCCATACAATGCTTGTAGGAGTCACGACGACTATCGCCTGCGATCAAAACCGAAACCTCAAAAGCCGCATCATGAATATTGATTGGCCCGTTGATCGTTCCGTTGATTGGTCCGTTGATTGGCTCGTTGATTGACACGCAAGTGTATTCTTCAAACTGCATGTGATTCTACCTTTCTTTCATCAGTGCATTTACAGTTCACTGTCTACAAATAGTTGCTTTGCGGTGCAGAACTTGAAGACAGCTTTTAGCAATGCACATTTTGTATCCATTCTATAGTATATCTTTTCTCGAAGACTTTTCGTTGCCACTCATCAGGAGAAATTGGCGAATTGAACTATCTAACTGTCTCTTAATTTTAATCCCCTCACCAAAGTTCTCTTTACACGACAGTACAAAAGTCTCTAAAGATTTGAAGAAGATTCCAAAATTTTGTATTCATTTTCGCTTAACAACCATGACCTTTAACCTTTTTACAAGAATTACGAAACATAATATAAGTTTAAACTTCTCTCTAAATTCGGGTGCGGTTACATGCCAAAAACTTACACACTAGTCGTGGGCACACACGTAAACAGCAGGAGCAGATTTTATCGCCAGTAGAAAACGATATTCTCATATCTCAATGACAGGGTTTCATGTTATATAATACGATAGTGTGGAAGCGTGGAACCGATTTCAAAATTTGTTTTCCGGTGTTGTGAATCTCGCGAATAGCCTACCACACATTTTGGTGTGAAAAAATATCCACAATCTGCATTTTCGACTTTATGGCGATAATTACGCTGTGTTGTTAGTATAAAGCAATTTTTGAAATTTTAAAGTTTTTTGTATGACTCAGACGGGAATTGAACCCATAACCTCCTAACATCCCGATCAGAAGGCGTTAAGTCTACTAGTAGGCCTACCCGTAGGCGGGTGACATTGTAGGGCTTTAAACAGGAAAGTAGCCTTTCAGAATCGTGTAAATAAGACCATAAACTTAATTATTGACTTGGTGTCATTAACTCAAGTCCCTAAGCTTATCCAGTTAGAAACGCCATAACAACGTCAACGGTTTCTATTCGTTAGTTTCTATATGCGCACCTATTCAAAAGGTAGCACGCTGAAACTTGCCTATTGAAACTGCGCCATTCCTGATGAATCATACAGAAGAAATTCTATAGTAGCCTATATCATGCCACTTGAGGCGACGATGATTTGATATAGCCAAGCACTATTGTGAAATGTTCACGTTCCTAATTATTTTGTGCTAAACCAACAATTGAAAAATTCAAAATTTGCTTGTTCGTTGTCGTTGGATTTGTGGCGATTTCAACTACTAAGGTCGTCTAAGCAAATACGTGATTGTGATAGGGGTTCGGTATAGGTGGCCATTTGTCTCTCGATTCCCACCTAGCGACTGTTCGTAACTGAGAAAATCCTTAAATCGCATTATTCTTGAAGTAATCGCTGATTGAGGTCCCATGGCATTCTAGGAGTGTATGGTTAGGTGTTAGGACGATATGCTGGTGAAGAGGAAGAAAGAAAACCACCTTGCCAATTTTCCATTATCAGCGGAGCGCTGGGCCAATTCTCGTGACTTTATGACGTCACTCTCCTCAGCTGATTGCCGAACGATGCTTTCCTTTCTCGCTTCGTTTCAGATTTCGTTTGTAGCTGGTTGGGTTTTGGGCTGGTGGCTTCTGTTTAAAATGCAGAATGCCGCGCAGTTTCGGCGGATGTTATGTAGTGAAATGTTCATGCTTAAGGCAAGGAACATACTCTGCGACACAATCATAAATAGCGCAGATCAGTCTCATCCCTGTCACAAGTTGGTCCTAGCAGCTGCTTCGCCTATTCTACGCGAAATCATTCAGGCAGATTGTGAAACAACTGGTGAGGTTTCAGACTTAAATCTGCAGCTAGACTGTCTCTCTGCGTTAGGTAAGTAAATTTTTGTACTTCCATGGGCATTTTACTTTATATTGAAGTCAGGTTTCTGTATAGGCTGATAAAACACAAAAATACTGATTTATTCCATTACTAGCTTCAAATCGAGTCATTTAAGTGGCCATAGTGGGAACCTGAGCTTGCAAAGAATGTAATGAACATAGAAATGCTAATAAATCATTCTTTACACAGAAGTGGAGTGCCTGTTGGAGTATTTGTACACTGGCAATGTGACAAAAACAAAGGAGATAAACTCTGTATTGTACATAACAATTGAAGTTTTCACAGAAGAATTATACGCAGGATTATCATGGGATGACGTTATCAATCTGCTAGAATCTCTTCTATGCAATGAAGCATCACGAGATTCAACTGCAAAAGATTCATCTAAAATAACTGAAAAAGCAGAACTAAATGGCAGAACGTTCCTCGATGAATCACAAATTATTTGTCACATTGAAACCAATCGATCAGGTCGACAGTCAGTTGCTGCCAGAGTCCATTCTAGTCCAGTAGAAATAGAAAGCATTGGTAGCAAAAGACCAAGGAGCACAGATGATGCTCAAATGTCACCACAAACAAAGAGATCAAGATTAAACAATGATGCCGGAATGAAAAGAGCGTCCTATGTGCGATCAATTGTTAAATTACCTCGAAAGCCTCCATTTTTGTGTCCGTGCCAAAATTGTGGGAAGATATTTGAATCAAATCAAAAATTGCGTAGCCACTATCGCCACACGCACGGTGACAAAAAATACAAATGCGACTTGTGTCCGTTAAGATTTTTATACCCAAAAGATCTCAGAAGTCACGTTCGAACACACACTGGAGAGAAACCATTCGTATGTGAAATATGCGGTAAAGGATTCTCTCAAATGGGTTCTCTCACAATCCATCATAAAACGCACGACAAAAGAGACAATGACAGCGTTGTGTTTAGACCATGTCCTGAATGTTCCAAAAAATACTGTCTAAAAGACCGGGACAAAAACGTTGATTATTTAAACGATTGCAGCGGAGATTTATCGTCGTGTATTTGTCCAAATTCAAACTGTGCCAAAAAATTTTCCTGCATAAAAAGTTTAAAGAATCATCTAAAGAACGATGTTTGCAATCCGAACAAATATCATTGCGGAAAATGTTATACAAAATTTGACAGCAATATCCAACTTAGATATCATGTAGGAACATTGCATTGCACTCATAAGAAACGTAAGAAAGTGAGACCATGCAATAAAAAGCCTGCTTCACTTGATGATCATGATTACCCTGTACAGTTACTGGAAGGCTTTGTAAATGATATTGATGTATCCCCTATGTTATGTAACGTAGAGGCGGAGATCAGTGGTCTGTTACGGTTGAGTGAAGAAGTTGTAATCAAGGGTGATGAGTAACTCACTGCTTAACAATTTTTTTCTGAAATCCAGCGTTTCTCGAATGCATAGATTTGAACGTTACGGCACTTGACTGTTTAGGAATAAAATTGGAAGGCTTGTCAGTGATTTATAGATTGAAACTTGAGAGTCTGTGTGTCTGGTAATGATTCCTCCGTACTACCCAGTCAATTTACTAACATTTCATCTACTTCAGTAATATTTACATCAGCTTAAGACGGCTACTAAGATGGAGGCCGGTTTCTGTATGTGTAGCCTACAAGTTCACAAATGTGCATTATGTATTCTAATTTTTCCAGCCTAGCATAGTTCAAAGTTGATATATTATTTTATTATGGAGGATGATGAAAGAACTCCATTGGTTCCATCAACAAGTCGAATACAAGCGACACCTGAAGTTCCTGCAGTTCAACGTCTCGAATACAGCACTCTTGAAGAAGAACCACCACCGTATTCTGCTTTCGACTCAAAAACAAACCCTCCTCCGTATTATCATGGAGCTGCGGCTGAAAGAGGTGGAACTTTAATTCCTCACATCAATTGTAGGGTTTGTGATTCTATTGTAAGTGTGGAAGGAAAGCTTCATCTACATGTCATCAAATGTAATAGCTGTGGCGAGGCAACCCCAATTCGTCCTGCCCCAGAAAGCAAGAAGTATGTCCGGTGTCCTTGCAATTGCTTGCTAATTTGTAAGGCTACATCGCAAAGAATAATTTGTCCGCGACCAAATTGTAAGCGTGTTGTCAGCTTAGTGCCTGTTGTAACGTCAGGAAGTCTTGACATCCCACCTCACCGAAGAATGCATAATCCAACGCGGCGGATCATCTGTGCGTACTGCAATACATCTTTCCTTTGGGTCCAACCTGGTGATACCTATGATAAATGTCCGAGTTGTGATCAGTACTCATCGTTTGGGTCTCGCTACCGCTCAGCTGGCTTCAGATGTAACTTTATTGCGGCAGTAGCAATACTAGCGATTGCAATTGGAGTTACAGTGGGAGTCGTTCATTGCGTTGAAGATTGTCATTGGACTCCGTGGGCTTACGTGTCATTTGTTGTTTGTTATGTCATTGGATTGGTCCTACTTTTACGTGCTTTGAGATTTTATTGCATTAAAGTTAGCCAAGTGGAACCACGGCCTTTGCAGTATACTTGATAAATTGAAGACTTCTGTCTTTAGCACTGGCTCTAGACTATCTTAGATACTGCTATTTGAAATCCAATGTTCTTTCTTGCCTCGTAATTATAGATAGCTGCGGCAGTGTCTTTGAAATTTTCTGACCTTGATTCTGTACTGATTTTTTTATTTTTGATATTATAGCATCAGATATTTCATGACTTTATCGTGGTAATCCCCTGTTTGCTTGGTCAGTAGGGTTTCCAATGTTATAATATCTTGATTGTAGCTGGTGGCACAGTTTCAATGTCCAGACAAATTTATCGGAAACCTACTTCACAAGCTTTTTTCGGAGCTCTTCTCCATCAGGTGACCATCTTACAGTATTTATGACATCATACAGTACGAGATAAATTTGAAACTGCTACCTACATATGTTTTCCGGATAAACTGGAGTATCTTGTCTGCGTTGAGTGTTTATCTCAATTTATCAATACCGTCATCACGAGATGGAATACCCTGACACCTGATGATAATAATTATATGTATATTGTATGCATAATCCCATCCCCCAATTTCAGGTAATAAATCCATCGTGCATCTCAGTAATATTAATATATTATCAATACGTTCATCCTTCAAAGACTTCATATCATAATATATGTCATTCCTGCAAAAGTAGTTTTATCACACTGCAGCTTGAAGACGAATTTTTCGTAATGGTCAAGATGGTACATGACTCTATATTGGCCGAACGGGAAGAGGATGTTAGACATCGCTTTCGATAATTGACGATTATCGAGACCAATTTCCATGATTTATCGGCCACAGTAGGCCTTGAAATATCAGTATCTGCTGATCTCAGTTGAGGATAGATTGTCCAGTTTTGTTGAGTCTCCAAAAGGAACTGGCTGATTGTATAGATTTTTTGAAAAATCAGAATCCCATTGTAGGCAGGCTAATGAATTTTCCATATTTCTGCTCATCGCCTGTCGAAAGTTATTCTCTCCGTCTATCGTCAGGGAAGTCTCTTCGGCGCTTGCCAGTGATTGGAAACCAGACATGTTTCGTTGTGTAGAACATTTTCGCTAACTGAACCATAGTAGGAAGGGTCTCTTTGTCTTTCATCGGCCAAGGATTTTCTGGTGTTGACTTATCCAGTGGTTTATCAGATATCCCGAGATCATCCAATTTCTCTCTAGATATAGATGGTTTATATAAGTTTTATGGAACCATTTGGATGTATCCTAGCTTACATTTCGTGTCCATTGTGATGACACTACTTCCGCACTTTATAGATAGGATATCCATTTTAGCTAAATTGAGCAAACTATATTTTGTCTCTGTGTCAGTCTCCAGAGAACCCCATCAAATTTTCCCACTGATGAGGCCAGCATCCTTTGTTGTTGCTAGGATTAAGCTAAAAGCGCCACAGCAAAAGTTTGCCTTACCTGACTAAAGACTCAACATCTTCATGCACACTGTATCTTGGATCGTCTCTTGGAACTGGGATGGTGTCTTCGTAACTGATGTGAGACTGCGGATGGTACATCACTATTATATTTTTGTCCTTTGTTATCGCAACTCGTGGCACTCTGAAATCATTCAGACACATTTTTAGGCCTCTATGAACGCATTGGGACATCCTGCACAGAGTAGCAGGCAATGTCGTTGCATGAAAAGGGTTTGTAATAGGCTGGAAGCCAGGCGATTAATGAAACACATGGGAAATTTACCCAGAATCTTTAAAATGTTCTGATAGATCATTTTGAAAACTTTCTATTGAACCCTCTGCAACAAAAAGGACCTTTCATACTCCAAGCAAAGTAATGAAACATATAAGCCAAACGGTTACCTATTTTCGTGCTTGAGTAACGGTGATGCCTCAACACTCTTGCAGACAACACTCTGCAGCTGAACATTATGGCTGAAGAAGGTCAGCTTAGAACTTAGAAGGTCACGGGCTACCCCTGCTCCAAAAATCTGTTGTCGGGTCAGCTGCCAACCAACATGGGGAACATGTGGGACGTGACTGACCTCTAGCGGATACAAAATAGCAACTGAGGTGTGGCAAGATTTTGGAAAAATGTACACAGGCCAAGCAGAACCAAGCGTTCCCGCTAAATGTCCTGATATGTGACATGCAATTTCAAGTCTCCGTGACGTTGAGTACATCACAGTAGAATGCTTGGATACCTCAATGGACCTCTCATGGATGAGTGATAATGCATCGATGAAGTATTTTCTGAACCGTGAAACAACGGAGCGTTGCCATAGTTGTGTTTGAAAACATTCCCCCGCGTCGGGATGCGTTGGAGCCGCTGCGATTTCGGTGTCGAAACATTCAAGTTTAGTGTACCAAAGCTAAATGGCAAGGAAAACCATTGCCAAGCAGTGCCTGACAGGTAAGGAACACAGGGGTTTAGAAAGGCGCAATGGCGGCACGCATTCCAGATTCACTGATCAACTTTTAAATCGTGGTGATTTTTGTTTGTGAATATACAGGCATAGGTAATGAAATTGCATTAGAAACGCTGTATTCTGTCAGAAGATATACACCGTAGTCCTATAACCATGGCTGCAGGAGCGATTACGGTACCAACGATTATTCCGTTAAGGATTCCAGTTCGTGGAGAATCTAAGAACTGTATAGACTCTAATACGCTCGTGGAGCTCAAAACAGGTTTGTTCCTTGTACAGTACCTTCATTTTCCTGTATGATGCAGTTTTTGAATATTTTTCAGTTACTCCCGGTACCAGGATCTACTACACTGTTGACAATACGAGGCCAGAACCAATTCGGAAGTTAGGAGAAAATACCACACTTTTGTATAAGGAACCTTTCATGTTACGTGCAGGCAAAAGAACGGTAAAGGCTCTCGCAAGATTAAAGTAAGTGAACATTGTACGATCTTGATAAAGTTTACCGCAATACAGTTCAGTTCAGGGACCATGGTCAAAATATTCCATGACTTACTAATACAGAATGGAAGGAAACTGATAGTTATGTTATGCTATTGGTTTTGAAAATATTATATGGTCAATGGTGATTTTACATTCTTGCTGCAATGGTAAAGTTACTGAGCTCTAGTGTCGTTATCGTCAATATGCGATACATTTATTATTTCCTTTATTAATTATCAGGGATGGTCGTGAAAGCAATGTTGTGACGAAAAAATTTGATGTGAAGTACGCTGAACCGGTATTGACGTCAGGATCGGACAGTGACACAATTGACGATGATCGCAACTTTAAACTTGAAATGGCTCGAGAAAATAAGGTAGGAAATACCGTGAATGACAGCAGATTCATTTCCCATAGGCACTCATGAATCTCTAGCAAGGTGATCTTAATTAAGACCTTTTTAAGATCATCTTGCTCGTGAGTAATTTTCCTCGAAAAAAACTGTCTGGCTTCCTTTAGTTCTGCAGTCATAGAGGCATTTATATTTTCTCCCATTTCTGTTGTTTGATAATTTCATTATAACTTTCTGCAGAGACTGTCAAAGCAGATTACAACCTCGATTATTGATGGAGTTCCATTGAGGTTGGAACAAGTAGGTTTGGCAAAGACACCTCCACGCTCTCCACCACTTAGTGGTAAGTCAATACATGGCATTGCTACATGCTCTGCTCTGAACATATCAATGTCAGAGCTCCTGCTGTCCTGTTTGTGAATATATTATTTGTTGTTGTGAAACCTTTTTCCACTTTAAACAAAGATAGCTTTCAGCAAAACAGTCATCGTATATGCATTGACTTATTCTCAAGAAATTTTCGTTGACATTCGTCTATTTTGATCTTTTTTGTCCATTTATCTTCATAATGGACTATGAAATATTGTGATAATTCATATTTTCTCAGTCGCAAGCCGGAGTATGATATCCAATAGAGCATCTGAGATTAGAAGATCAACTAACGCTCTCGTGGATCAAGATTGTGTCAGGTTAGCAACTACAAATCCTTACTTTTGGCTACATTTAAGCGGTCGCCTCCCGCATAGGCAATATTCTGACCATCACTTTTTCACCTGATCCCCGCTCACAACAAGACTGGCTTAGTACTTACTCCGGTCTAGACTGGTCTAAGGCTGTTACTTAAAGTTACATATTTTTGACATTTTTAGATGCGTTTATTGTGATGCACGCCGACCGAAGAACTCCTTGGCACGATTCTGTGGTAATTGCGGAAAACCTGTTCCAGTTGCTCCAGGCGAACCAGTCGTTGAACCGGGATCGGTCAGTGTTGATCTAGCTAGACTTATCCTTTCTATATCTCTAGGTTGAAGATAAGCCGAGTTTTGACTGATTTTTTACTATTATGCAGATGGGTATGTGTGTCAAGTGTCGATCATACATACCTTTGATTCAACCAAGGTGCATTGTCTGTGAGGAACCTATTGCCGAGAAATTGAAGCCGGTTTCCAGTGTACGCATTGAGGTTTGTGCTTAAAGCTTGATAAGTGAATGCTTAGGTAGTACTGTATCAGGAGATAGACCTATGGTAGTTGTAATGCATGTACGCATAGAACAACTGTTCTAAAATGAAATTAATTTTAAATGCACAGGGAAAAATTGTCTGTGGTGCATGCGGGACACGTAACCCGGCGTCGATGAGCCATTGTACATCTTGTGAGCATCGCTTCCCTGGCCCTGTCCATTCAGATGAAAGTTCTGCTCCTCTACCAAAGCTCGACGGACAACTTGTGCGATGTCCGATGTGTACACGTGTCAATAATCCAGATGCACGATTCTGTGACTGGTGTGGGTCTAAGGTTAGTGATATTATGAGCCTGTGTTATATGTTACCGCAGCATTTACATGGACAACGCAAATGGCTGTGTTGCCAGTTCTCTGACCGTGAGGCTGTCAGTTCTATCCTGGGTTGGTTGTGAAAATATACCATATATCCACACTTCTGGGAATTCTCTGTCAGGTCCATGGCAATATGAGGATAGTGCGGAGGCGTGCTGCAGTTTTGTACCAGTGTAGCCGGCCCCCAACTCTTTGGCAAGACCTTGTGCTCCTGTGCGTAAGTAGTGTTACTTATGTAGGGGGTGTCTCTTTCTCTTCTCTGGCCAGTCACAAGCCTGTTTTAATTGAAAGGGTTGCAACATGCAATGCCATAAATGTGTATACTTGGGAGTTTAAGAAGTAGAAGTACAGTAACAAACAAAGTTCATAAAACTTCATTCTCTTCTTCCAGCCTGTTCCTGAGCAAAACCCTTTGACTTGTTCTCTGTGCAAGGCGAGTAACACGCCCTATTCCAAATTCTGTGCAAATTGTGGCGCCAGCTTTGCTGCTCCTAATCGTATGGATCCACGCAACTCTGATCTGGAAGACAACATGTTGGACTCATACCCATTTCGAGATTTACCGATGTGGCAAGCGATGCCGTTACCGTACGTACCAAAGTCACCAAGGAGGTAATTTTGCAAATCTGAAAATTTTCTTCAACTTAGACATCTTATGTTTCATGCCTTATGAAAATCATAACGGATTCCCTTACTCTAGCACCAGAATGATGCCTCTGTCGAGAACAAGTAAGAGGGATCAAAACACGCAGACCGTCGGTTTATTTTATCCTGGAGGGAAGAAGATGACTCAAAATCAAGAGGAAGTTTCGCAACTTCGAGCGGTCGAGTTCAGAATGCGTGACAGAAATCCACCTCTTACGGCGATCAGTCCTGGCAAAGGTAAACTTGCTTAGCATGGATCGGCAAACCGAATCAATGGTGAAGCCGATTATGAATTGATTAATTTATTTTCAAAAGTAATCCAAGCCTCTATAATCTAACCCTACTATGGTAATGTATAATGTTTTCACCGTATATACAGTAATCGACATTGTCATTATTTGCACGGGATGGTGGAAGAACAGCACCTTGAGGCCTTAACAGTTTTACCCTACTACAGTCAGGCGTATATCGGTGCATATGGCATTGCCATCATTAGAACTAATTATGAAAAAAACAGCCACTGAGGTGTATGACGTCAGCTCTCCCTCTCCCTGTGATTGCTGGCCTAGTGTGTCGCAGAGTGTTGGTTGTTGGCTGTTGATAGAGCCTAAAAATTAGCTTATAAAACTGAAAAAAAACTCCATCACACACTAGGTGGCTCAATGGATCACGATTCGAATCTATTTCTCTTACGTTTCAAGTGTTAGATATGATGTCATAAAATGTTGTTCATCTTCCTAGGATATTGGAGAAAACAATTGGATCACGTGTGTGGGCATATTAGAGGATACACAACCAACGAAGTTGAATTTCGGTCTATTTTTGGCGAGCCAAGACTTGGCAAGGTAACTTTGTGACATCACATATTGTGTTTCTCAGTTGTGACTAGCAACGAATTTTGAAAATTGTTACATTGATTTAGATTACTGGGGCAGGGATTGATGAACGAGAGGATGAAATGACTCTCAGTTTTACATTTACCTTGAAAGGTCACACAGATTTTACAGAAGAGGGTCCAAAGGGCCTTCAGAGAGGTAAGAACAAGAAGGAAATAAGCATGCTGGACATGTGAAATTTTAAGCATGTGTTCGTGTTGTGACAACCCCAACTGTAGTCTGTAAGCGATCACCCATTCCACCCTATGTATACATGCTCTCTTCCGAGTCCTTCCCCAAGCAGCATTTATTCATTAGGTTTGCATAATACTGTAACTCTTTTTATGACGTGTTTATCTAGATATTTATCAAAACAACCAGAAAAAATTTGCGTTTGGAAGCACATTCGGCGAGGAAAAAGAGAACAAGGAAAAGAAAGGAAAGAAAAAAAAGAAATTGAAATCAGGAAACCCGATTACTGGACGACTTGATAAATTGAAGGTGCGTGAAAGTTGTTCGGTTTTTGCAGGGGATAAATGCAATCTCATCTTTTAGCCTGAAGACCGTCTCTTGCTGAAGGAAGTCGGACCAAAAGGCATGGGACGAGTGAAAGAAATAAAAGAGTTGTTAATGGAAGGTGCTGACGTCAATTGTTGCGACGGTGAAGGCGTGTCTGTCCTGCATTACTCAGTCATGCAGAACAGAGTTGAATGCGCTAAAGCTTTGCTAAACGCTGGTTGCAATATCAACAAACAGTCCCTCCCATCACGAAATACTCCGTTACACGAAGCCGTCAAACTGGGACCGTCGGGAAAGGAAATGGTTGAGCTATTGCTCCAGTAAGTATCTGGTTCATTAAATTCTGACCTAGCTGATAGTTGATCAAGTCTGATGGCTGTCACTTGATTGGCAAAGCAGAGTTCAAGATAGAGTTTGTTGTTCTTTCACTACAAAATGCCTAAGGGTATTTGGCTGTATTAAGAGGAATGAGTAGAACTCTGAATCTGCCTCTAGATTGGCAGCCCAAACTTCGAGAGAGAGAGAGTTGTTCGACCACTAGGAAAATGCACCGGGGTATTTGATTGTATTAAGATGAACAAGCGAAGCTCCGAAAGCTCGCCAAAAGCAAAAACGATCTATTCCCGAAGCTCTGCTCCTTCATATAGAAATGATGGCAGTCATTCCGTGATCTGTTCATCATGTTAACAATTTTAGAAACGATGCAAAGACGATAATTCAAAACATCAAAGGGATGACAGCATATGACATGGCGGTAAAAGCCGACTACAACAGCATTGTTATGATTTTCAACGCACACAACGGAAAGAAATTGGTGGACAAGATGACAAAACCGAAAGGTTATCGACCAATGAAGCAAACCCAAAAACATTTATCCGAGTCGGGCTCTGATTCAGACAGTGAGGTGGACATATTTTGAATTAGCCAATTAAATATTGTGTAATATTAATTTTTCACAAATTGAAATGTGGCACGTACAACAGTCAATATGACAGGAAAATACACGCGATTGGATTCTGCAGCATGTTGCTTGTAGCCACGCTGACGCACGGAGTAGGCCCTATCAACTACGCCAACATCATTTCACAAGTTAGATCCACAATATTCCTTGTTCCGATCTGCTCTACATTTCCGAAATAGTGACAAACATCAGTCGCTTCCGTCTGCATAGTATAGCATAACGTACCTACAGAAAACAAAGTTTGACCAAACATTAATTACCAGAACCACCGCTCATGTTTGCCGTCATAGAGCGACTTGGTGTCGCGTCGGCTAGCCTACACGTAACGCTGTAGGAGCGTAAAATTGATACATAGATTTTCATGTAGTGACGTTGGTTGAATCTGTTAAAATCTAGTGGAGTTAGTATTTTATCATATCGTATTTACTAGCTTAGAGTTAGAAGTGGCTTGTAATATTTTTGCTGCTAATGCAATACGTTTGACATTTAAAAACACCCATTTGCCTTCCTCCCACGCGACTCGGAATCACACACTTTTGATGAAATTTTTAGTATTTTTGGTTTTATATGTATGCTAGTTTTGATATTTTTGTGGGAAAGTCACTAGGAAATTATCTTAAGATCATATTCTGGAGAAATCATTTATATGTTTTTCTACCGTTTCTATTATCGCTGACATCTCGTTCATAATAATCTATTGTAAAGCAAAGCCTTTATGATTTATATGGTAACTTGGATCGGGTGTGCTCTGAAACCAGCATGTTTAGGTTAGGAAATCATTTCGAAAAGTCTACTCAAATTTTCGATTTGCAAAATTCTGTTTTTTCAGTGAACTAGATCTGTAAATTTCTAATGAATTTTAATTACTTGCTTGTGTTGCCGTGAAGGTTTGAGGGCAGGGGCTAAATGAAGCTAACGCACAATTTATCGTCTCTCTGTATGGAGTGCTTAGGCTACGCTGTTGGTCAATGTTTGCGTGATAAGTTGATCCGCTGTAAGACTTTCTCGAAGATGATATAGACCGATACGATAATCCCCGCTCTGTTGCTCGTCAGACCGATGCCTGATCGTGAATATCGACCACGATTTGTCGGGCGTTCTGATAATCGTTCGATATCTATTCTCTACTACGAAGAATATAAAATACAGCGTTAAGCCTAAGGATAGACTTACATACTTCATCTGAATGCCGCAAATCGGGTCGGATTACCAAATTCACGCGAGGAGCCTCTATGATCGCTCTACGCCATCTCGTGTTCGAACTCGGCTGCGGTTAAATGGTTACATCTGTCACTCACTCCTGCATTCAAGAGAAGATGTTATAGTGGGGTTGGGGCTATAGATCTCTAATCTATAGTGGGACGGTGGTTCAGGCCTGACTTAATAACTTATTGTATTTTAATCAAGATATAAACTGATTTAGTATTATTTAGAAGTTGTATTGATAAGCTGATAACTACCACCATACTGCTACTCCCAATTGCTTGAGATGGCATCACTGCAAGTAATAGCTGATGAAATTTCAGTTCAGACTAGAATCTTACACGGCAGGTCGATCAAAGTAACAATGTGTGATGCAGATCCTGACTTCACGGGACGTGTTACGCAAATCCAGAACTGCATATCGGCCCAATCACAAACGCGTGACCTCTCAAGTTGTTTTCATGGCGATGAAGATGAGGCGACTGTTGCTGCAGCCTTAGTTGATATTGAAAATGATGAAGAAGCGGAAATACCTGAAGCTGAACTATTGACGCCGACACAAGATAATATTTCTGTAACTTTAAACATTGATTTGAATCAAATTTCTGAGGTTGAAAACACTGATGATGTTGTCTCTGACGAGAAATTTGATCCTGTGGTCCCAGGCTCGCCGAATGAGACCATCCCTGGAAATTCAAAAGCTCCCACCAACTATGAGCCGATTAATATATCTTATGATGATAATGAAGACAATAACATAGATATAGATGACCGTCCATCAGTTTCTGCTGGAATAACTGATGATAATTTCCCTCCACAGCTTCAAGGAATGACTGCCTTTGATGGTGTAGATTCTCATCCACCTGATGCAATCGATGGGGTCATTTCACAAGTCAATCATGCACCAGACCACGGAACCGGATTGAGTGTATTTAACCGCGTTGAACTCATTTTATATTCCGAATATGAATGGAAAGGAATAACGCCAAAAGCTGCACAAATGCGTCTTGGATACCAAGAAATTGTTAATGTTACATCACAAAGTGCAATGCGTAAAATTCGCGGCGATAACTATTGTGGATTGCGAGCGACGTGTTTTCAAGTATTATCTCAAAGGCTCGGTGTTTTAAAAACATGGATTGATTACGATGAATTAATTTCTCTCCCGCTAACTTTATTGCAAAGTCATCGTTGTAGTTGGCTAACTCAATGGAGTTTCGCTGGCCGATTAAAAGTCACTCCTAAAAAGCGATTAGAAACATTGAAAAGTTGCCTACAAAGTTTTTGCGACACAATTCAAATTTCGCAGACTATCGAATCAAATGAGGAAAGGATAAATCAATTTTTGGACTATTTTAATTCTGGCAAACCAGATGAAGTCTTACTTTTTGAAGCTATGAAGTTGTTGATGTTGCATTCGGCTGTGATGCTACATGAGCGTATGGCAAAAGAGGAAGATGTTCCTGTATTTGCATGGTTGCTGTTTGCACGCGACTCAAGTGAAAACCCCGAACAACTTATGTTGAATCACTTGAATGCTGCCGGAGACACAGGAGGCTTGGAACAAGTAAGATCACGTTAATATTATTAGGCCTATCCCATAGTATGGACTTGAGAGACCAAATGCAAAAGAAGACATCTATTTTTTTGAAACAAGTTTTTTCTTCCTTGTGACAAGCTGAAAATCCATCCACAGAATCATTAGCTGGCTTCTGCAGAAATGAGCATTCGCAATATCTGCATTATTGTTTAGGTTGAAATGTTTCTTCTTGGCTACGCTCTCAATATCACGTTGAGAGTGATGCGTCCTTCGCAAGTTGGAGAAGAAGATTTTGTCACCCACTATCCTGATGATCATTTGGAAGACTGGGATATTTGCAATCTTATAGCTGAGGATGACAGGCATTATAATATCATAGTGCCGTAATTGTATAGACTTCAAACTTGAAAATTTTTTCAAATACAGTGCCATATATTTACTACCCGAACGGACAACACTGAAGTCAGAAAATTTGACTTCGTTTTGGTAAGGTTTGTGGGTAGTCGACTAGGAATAGGTACATTGAATCTAATATTCGGAACTAAATCGAATCAAAAATTATCCAAATCGATTTCAATACAAATTCGAATCGGATCTATAGCACCACCTAGTGTTTAGCATTTCTAAAAGTTTGTGGCGGTGATTCAGTTTGATTAGAAAAAATTATTTAATTGTATTTAGAGTCACAAATGATTCAATTTGAACATCCCTAGTGAATACAGTGTAGCACAATGAATGTCTAAATCATGTGTTTTTTTCTTTTCATATTAGGTATTGTTATACCATTAGCTAGTTCAGTGAGTTGATGGTGTATTGCCACAGTCGTAATGGTTCAACAATGAGCTGTGGCCAAGAGTAGGCCTATACCAGGTAAGCCATCAGCGATAATTCTTGCCACAAGATAAGAGTATGTCATGGGAAATGAAAGGCGGTAAGGACAGAGGTCCTATGTCTTTAAAAACAATTTGTTTTGTTACTTCGAGGTGCCTGAGTTGATAAAGTCATGTTGGTTTTTGGTTATTGTACATTTTCTGCATAAATTTCCCAAAACATATATATATATGCCCTATCGCCCCGATTTTGACCCAACATTATTTAATAATTATTGCCTGGCATGCACCAGTTTCATTTTTTTCCAATACCTGTACTTGTTTCTATTCACACGTTATGTATATGACCTCGATTTTCTGTTGTTAATGCAATACATATTACGACTTTGGTTTAAGATTTTAGTCTCAGTGGTCGAAACATTATGGATTTCACAATTTTCCAACTGCTGGAAATTGAAATATTCCGGTATGGAGTATGGACTAGAGGTCACGACGCGGGTCGCGAGGCTTTTACAATCGGTCGCCACCTGGCGCCACGCCCCAGCGCCGCCAGGTGTGAGAATAGAGCAAAACTATGACGTGATAACTGTAGCTAGATGTCGTTTTTCTTTACCGGCAGGGGGCGGCCGTCAGCCAGTTCATGATCCCAAGCGGGTCCTTGCATGTCAAGGTGTTATCCACTGCAAGGCGCTCTGCATTGCCGATAGAGTGGAAAAGAAAAAAATCCTGTAAGCTCTCAAGAGGAACCTGGGCGGTCAATGATTTCCTTCGAATTTTTGTGTCTTGTCAACGAGATAAACGTATATTTGTTCTTTGCATGTTTTCTCTCGCTTTGTCACCGTAGCTTATCGTTTGCTTCACCAGAGCAGAGTAGTGTAGGCGTACAGCTTCGATCTGACAAAATATGGGGAGCGCCATACTGCAAGGTAAGACATATCTTTCGATATTTCCATCGCCATTGTGCCTAGAGCCTACCCTACGATCAGTCGAGACTCAGACAGTAGCCGTGCGTGACGAGATTAATTGGCCTCGGAAAGTATAAATGCATCGCGTGTGGCTTTAAAGTGATTTTAGCGAAATTTCAGCATAAGTTTAATTGGTAAGTGAAACACTACCGATGTCCTGATTTGATCTCGTATTGCAGTGATCGTTCTGCTATCTACTTATGCCGTTTCGTCCGGCCAAAACGCAACGTACCTGGCGGAAAATCTTGACGTCCGAATAGAGGTGATTTCAAATCTAGTTGGCGGCACCGAAACCTTCACCAGCAAAGTTACATTAACTAACAACGGGGAAGAGGATTTTCCCGCAGTGAGTAGCCTAGTATATAAGTAGGCTGTATTCTGTAGCCCGCACGTTAGGCACCGTAAATACGGCAGGACAGGTTAATCCCTACTTCCTATACAAGCCATCTTAAGCCGACACGTTAGGCTACATAAATGCTACATAAAATTTTACTTTCATATTTACGTATTTGCCCCGAAATACTTGGCAACCGCAGGACAAATGCCATAGAAGGGCTGGCAACGTGAAAGTCACTGCCAAATCGCCAGCAATTTGATCCTATGTGACTACTTACAAGTCGAACTTGGCCCAATGACGATGAAGAATTTGGTGAAAAACGCGCTAAGCGGCAGAAAAAACGCGCCAACCGGCACAATTCTGCACTCGAATATTTTCGGGACGCATTTCGACTTCGCCCGCCTGCAGTTCCATGGTCTACGCTCCCTCATCTACGGTCACAGATCGACATATCTCTTGCCCATCGGCTTACTTTTTAGGCCTACACGGTCATGGCTGTATAATATTAACTTGGGTATCATTTCCGGCCAGTGGCGACTCATTGTGAGGCCCTGTGGCCCCGGAATTTCTGCTGTATATTTCTCGCGAGACGAAAATGTATTATCGGTTTGTCCGTCTGGCTGGGTTTACTTGAACGTGTTGGCGTTCTTGTTGCCTTTTCTCAACCTCCATATTGACTAGGATAAAAAAGGATGGCGGCTCTACTTCATGTCAATACGCATGCTTTGGCCTGGAGAAGATCTGTGGAAAACAGAGGACGGATATGATATTCCAGATTCCGGATTTAAAGTCTATCACATCGCAGGGAGCGTTTTTATGTTCGAACCGAATCCTCTTTACGCCGGTGAGTTTATAACGTTTCAAACAACTAAAGGTAAATCATCGATCAATCGGAATCAATAAATTGGGGCAATCTTTAATTTTAATTACTAAAGTCATGTTCGCCATGCCAATGCTTAGTAGGCCAACACCAGGTTGATAATTCCGGCTTATATCCTGGATCACTATCACAATCATAACCCTCCGTACTCCCACGATACTGACTGACAAGCAGAGAGGAGAGGAGGAGAGTTTTTACTTTGACTCGTCCGGGAATTCAACCCGGAACCTCATTGAAAAAGTAGAGAGTGAATCCACTCTGCCAACTTAAATCGGCGATAGGCGTTTGCAATGCATGAGGCTAACCCCTAATTAATGTTTATTCACATATATTCAGGAATTCGGGCTAAAGGATCCATTGTTATTGATCTGATAATGCAGTATTGGATCGCGTCTCGAACTGACATGATGCCAAACTGGTACATCACCGATTCTTCTGGGAAAAACCCTATTATAGTACGGTCTACTGCAACGGAAAACCTGGTTGAATTCACTGGAAATTTTGACACTGCAGCGCAGTGGAAAAGATACGAGGCAGACAAATATGATCCTTGGAGCCCGCAGCAAAGATGGGACAGGTACGTTAAATTCATCTTTCAGTTTCTGATTACTGATTACTCACTCCATTCGAGTGTGTCGTTGTTGTTCGAGTTCTAAATTCCGCTGTTCTACAACACGACTTGCGCGAGTATAGAATAGACAAGCCATGAATACATAGGAAATAAATGCTTTATGGCCACAGCGCGACAGTCAACCACACAATATTTATTATGTACAATATGTCTGCTGCTGACATGATGGCCGAATACCAACCCACTAGGCCGTATCGCTGTATTTCTGACAATACTGAGAACCTTATTCCGTCAAAAAAATTATTTGTCTGTCTGACTGTCTGCATCACAGGCAAAGACCTAGTTCCGTAGGTTGACTATATGAGCGAAGGTATAGCCGTCCAATTCCGAGGTTAATCCGTTGGACCTCAACGCGCTCGCATCTTAATCATTTGTAGTGCGGAACCTAATTGACATAGAGCAATATTTTGTTTTAGGAATAACATTGATGATCTCGGTGGGCCGGACAATCTTGTGATTCCAACCCCGCTCAAGATTACGACGCAGAAAGATAAACGAACAATTGCGATTCCTCTCAACGGCTGGAGCGTGACGTATCCAACCGGATTGGAAATTGTACCAAACCTTCTACAAGGTGAATTTAACGAGACAACCTGCATCTGCGCAAAACCAGCAGATATTGCTGGGGATTTTTCAATTCGTTTTCAATTTTTCTAGGATATGTTACTGAACCAGCGGGAGAACCCGTGGGAGAGATTCAACTTCAGATAAACGTGACGGCCTCAAACAACAGCGAAGGATATAAAATGGTTCTCGATGGCGACAGGTAGGATCTCATAACTGGCAAAGATCAGGCCATACCTTGGTCAGATTTCGGTATATCGAGGCCTATGCTATGGTGATATGCATGACTAAGCATGATCCTTGACCCGATGCCGCTGTACGCGTGCTCGTGATCTTCGGATATACTCTTGATTTACGCTCGTATCGTATTACATATGAAAAGAAGTCTACGCCTTCTTAGCCGCATAGATAGCCTCCTAGACAGAAGAATGCCTCCGCTCGACTACAACACTACATATACCCTTACAGCGCATACGTGAAACGACTGAAATGCGCATGCTGTGATCTCGTCCTATATTTCATTTGACGCAATCCATAATAGTAAGTTGCAATCCGTCCAATATAGGTGGGCTGATGCTGGGTCTGAATTTCATTTGGTGCGATCCATAGGAATATTGGTTGTAGATAGGCATAGTCATGGCCTTAGTCGGTCATGGCGTAATATACAGCAGATACGACGGACCGCAACCTGCTGTAAAAATGTGAAGTCGTCCGCTCATTGTGCAGCGAGATTCGCGGTCATAAAACTCATGTGTTTACATTGCGATCTTGTGAGTTTACAATTGGCTAATCGTTAACTGTGACCATCCACTCAGTTCGATATCCGTCCATTGGTTTGGACCATGGTTATGTGCTTTTCGTTTGCGTCGTCGTCTTCAACTGTTATAGCTTTCATATTAAGCGAAATGCAATAAAATTATTAAAATTGTGCACACGTCGGGTTTAGAGCTGTTTTAGTTCTATATCCGGCCACAAAATTTTTTCACTGTTGTTACACCCTTTGTCAAAGTAGCTGTCATGGAGATTCCTATTTGGCAATGAAATGTATCCCGTTATCTGAAGTACCAACTCGTATGTTGCAGATTTGTTTCATCTTAATAAAGAATTTGATAGCTCATTAAATTTAACTGCACACTAACAGCTTCGTTATGAAAGGCTGTGAAACGTTTACAAAATGTTTCAAATGAAGTCATGATAACTGTCGTGACAGCAATGAGTTTCTTTTTCTTTCGTATGGAGATTCCCTAAGTGTCTTTCTATCTTATTCTTGAGCAACGAGTTAAGAATCATTAAAAGTCCAAGTCTATAGTCAATAGGCATCGCGGCGTTCAAGTCCACATCGACGTGCCGTGGCGTTCAAGTCCACATCGAGGCACCCCGACTTTCAAGTCGACGTCGAGGCACCGCGGTCTCAAGTCCACGTTAAGGCGCCGTGGCCTTCAAGTCCAAGCCCAGGTGCTGTGACTTTCAAGTCCACATCGAGGCGCCGCGGCCTTCACGTCCACATCCAGGCGCTGCGGCCTTTTAGCCCACGTCGAGGAGCGGCGGGCTCCAAGTCCTTCCCTATTTTAAAAATACGAATGATAAGCCAGGTCGAGTCAATTTTTTCAATAGTAATGTCCATTATTCTTGTATTAAGCAACCTCATCTCATTGTCATCGCCAACCGAAGCTGGACTTTATTATGGAAGCCAAACATTGATATCGCTCCTGGATTCGTCGGAGCCAGAACTTGCATCAATGACGATAACGGTAAGTGACAGTATCCAGTGAGTAAATTGTTCCGTTAGCAATAAGGTCTCTACGCCCATATGTCAGTACTATAAGGGGCAAGGCGACCTCGGCCTCGGCTTTGATAAGCGCGCACATTTTCATATCATATATACTCTCTTTTATTCTTCACAGGATGAACCCCGCTACGAGTATAGAGGAATGCACGTCGATGTTAGCCGACACTTTGTGCCGAAAGAAGATCTGAAGAAATTAATAAAGGTAGGCGTACGAAAGAAACTGCAGGCTATACTCAAGCCTGTGGTAGATGGGAAGGGATTGTAACTGGAAGGCGTCCGGTACAAAAGCTATTTCTTTGACTCAAAAAATGCTTTTACTACCATCCTACTATCCTAATGTGGTAACTTTGTCACCAATGGTTGTTTCGACCGTTCAACTGGCCGAGTGGGTTAGACTGTCCGCTTTCTGATTGGCAGGCTGCCTGTTCGATTCCCGACCGAGTCAAATCGAAGAATATAAAATTGGTATCCGTTCTGTCCCTGCTTGGCAGTCGGTATCGGAGTGCGCAGAGCCGTGATTGTAATAGTGATCCGGGCTATAAGCCGGAAGTATTGACACGTATCCCGTGAGCATCGACCTGGTGTACATGGCTTTAGTAGGCGAAAAACGCCATAAATTCCAAATAAAAAAATGAAAAAAAAAATTTAAAATTGTGTTTTCGCATTTTCCTGAGTTCTTCTTCGATATCGAGATACCACCTCGAGTTTGCTCCCCTGTTAACGATTAATTCGGTATCTGAATATAATTATCCGACAGAAAAGTGCTATCGTCCGCGCCACCAAGGACAGACTAATGCAATAGGATATCACCTCAATGCTTTGCCTGAGAATACAGACACAGACGGGCAATATTATTACTGTGACGGCCCTGCTTTGTTTCAGGCGATGGGAATTTATAAGTTAAACAAACTGCATCTGCACCTCACCGATGACGAAGGATGGCGGCTCCAAATGCCATGGTGTCCACAACTAACATCAACCGGCGCTACACAGTAAGATTTCTATTATATATCTTCGTATGTATGTACCTACCAAACTGTGTATTAATACATCATATACTCCCAACTCCAGGGTGGCTCCGACTCGAAGACTTGAAAATCATATCGGGCCACCATGTCAATACCGGAAACGATTACCTTGATATCATGTTCCATGTACTTAATATCCTTGTTGACAAAAAAGTTTTCTCTCTCTCTCTCTCTCTCTCTCTCTCTCTCTCTCTCTCTCTCTTATATTCCATGTTATAAGTTTCACCATAAGATTTTAACATATGCGATATTGAAATGATGTAACATAGATATGAAGCGCATAAGTTTCTGTGTGTGTGTGTGTGGGGGAGGGTGCCTTAGGTTGCCCTACTGTAGCTATTAAATAACAGAGAGTATCACGTCAATTTCATATATCACTAGATGTCACGACCCCGATGAGGAAATTTGTCAATATCCTCAGTTTGGGTCTAAAGCGGATGGTTCTGGTCAAGGATCGGGATCATATTCAAAAGTAGACTACCAAGAAATCCTTCGGTTAGCTAGACAGAATTTCATTGAAGTTATACCTGAGATTGATCTGCCTGGTCATGCTAGAGCTGCGATAAAGGGAGTCCAAGCGTAGTAAGTATAGAGTTCGAGTTCGAGAGGCATTTATCCGCCTACGAATATATGCTCTATCTATTTTGAAAGCCATTTCTATCTCACACAGCTTAAAGAATGGAATTGACGACGCAGCAGCTCAAGCGATTCAACTTACTCATGAAAATGACACGTCACAATACCTTTCTGTTCAAATGTACACTGACAACGCTGTCGATCCGTGTCTGAACAGTACTTATGAGTGAGTTTGACAAAGTCTTGGCGGCAACTCATTCTCTCTCCAGGCGGTAGACCTATATGCAGAACTAACTATCATAGCAACCGTTCAGTTGGCCGGGTGGGTTAGACTATCTGCCTTCTGATCGGGAGGTTCCGGGTTCGATTCCCGACCGCGTCAAATCGAAAGCTCAAAAAATTGGAATCCATTCCTCTCTGCTTGGCAGTCGGTATCGAAGAAGTGCGAAGAGCCGTGATTGTAATAATGATACGGGCTATAAGCCGGAGGTATTGATACGTATACCGTGTACATGGCCTTATTAGGTGAAAAATCCCACAAATTTCAAGTAAACAACTAAAAAAAACTATCATATCAACCGACGCCTCTGTCAATAATAGTTGGCATGTGCTGATCATGCGCATGGAGGAACTGCGCATAGTGCATACGTATATATATCGTGGTGTTGTTTGTCTGTGAATGTGTGTGTAGCGTATATGTAGCAAACAACCATTTCGGCATTTGAAATATAAATATTTATCAATCTATATTTCAAAGGTTTTTAGTAGATATAGTAAGTTACAGCAGATTTAACGTCCATTCCAGTTTAGTAGAATATAATTCACAAGCTTTCAGAGCTCCGCTCCTTCGTGAAGTGAATCCGGCTGTTTAATTCAAACAAAGCATGGCGATGGTTAAAACTCAGTGTCGACGCAATGTCATTTCTGCCCAGTGCTCTGAATGTCAGGTGAATCTTCACCTGATGAAGGAGTTCCGAAAGCTTGTGAATTTTATTATAGTCCAATAAACTAGACTGGACGTAAAATCTGTGGTGACTTACTAGAGCCTATCTATCGCTATTTGGATTGTCCGCCATCGGCTCCACTATTTTTCGTGTGAAGGTTTGTAAGGAAGACCATTGAAACACTTGTTGACTATCACGTTGAGATTCAACCGTTAAAAGTAATTCATATGGGAGGAGATGAAGTCGCTGAAGGCGCCTGGGAACATTCACCAGCGTGCATGGAAATCAGTTCAAATGGAGTAATCAAGTTAGTCAATATGACGCTTTAATGAGGTCCCGCTAATGCGGTTTATTGCAGTCAACCTAAACGTTAGTAAATGTATGCCTGAACGCTCCGTGTTTAATAGCAATGGTACTGTATATTGCGGTCACTGTAATCGTTGCTATATGAGGGATCTACACCCAAACATTCTGTCCGTAACGGCGATCGTCCGACCACTGTGGCATATTCCAATCACCGTAAATGTTAGTATATACTGTTGGTTCAAATACACACCCGATGACCCCGAAATTGCGTTGCCTCATCCTATCCTCTATTACTATCTGGGGCGTCCGTCATTTCTTCCACTGTTTTTCGTATTCTATCTTTCTATATTCAGCACCACGCGACTTGCTGAAGAGTTTGTGTTTCGCGTGAGCAGGATAGCTGAAAAATTTAACCTGTCTTTGGGACTGTGGGAAGATGGCGCAATCAAGTAAGAGTTTCTCGTGAATTCATATATTATATAGACTTGCGTGCTGACATCGTCACTCCCATCCTGAGACATATGACAACCTTGCCATTACACGACGACGCCGGATCTCGAGACTAAAGGCCGCTTTGTAGCAAGAGATAGGTTTGCAGTTAATTAATGTGCTGACCTGTAATATTCAGTAGCCTAATTTCTGTACAGGCATATCAATTATTAATTCATTTGCCGGCGGTAGATCAGCGAGTAATGTTGCACACAATCATTCGACTTTTTGTGAACGCAGAGTATTGCTATCACCGTAAATGTTAGTAATTGTAAACCGGGTCATGGAAGCCTGGACCATCCAATCGCCCGTCGATGCGTTAGGTGGTTTATATCTAGTGATGATGAGGATGCGAAGCAAGGCTTTGCGATTTTGTGCAGAGATTTATCTGTAATTTCAGAAGCAACACTGTGTTCGATCGCGACAGTATTGCTACGAAGGAGGTTCTCGTGAATTCTTGGCAAAATATTTGGGCATGGGGAGCCGCATCTAGAGCGTATAGATTGGCGAACGCCGGATACAAGGTATAACGATCATTTTAACAAGCTATTTCTTGTGGGGCAATGGGATTTCACATACGTGGTTACAGTGTCTTTTTGTGCATGGCGGTCGGATTGAACACTTATCAGCCAAATGACAAAGAGGATATATTTCGACGTAAATGACGTCATTTAGTCATTTTCCACTACACTTTAGTGACTAAAGACGAGAATTGTTCGGACGAGAGATAGTCGCGTCAGCCTCGTCACTATAGGTAGCTCTAAGTGCGCATCCGACTCATTGTATTATGACGTAATACAGGGCCCAAAGATCGGATGAGCCCTTACCGCGGCGTCCCTAATGAAGAAGCTAATGTGAGGATTCGTCATTGCCCCAGGGGTTCATTTACGTTCACCCTACTACAGTAAATAAAATAAAATCTTCCTTAGCCAACGACTCGCATATTTGCTTACTTATACAGTTAACCAGTTAGAATTAATATCCAAGCCATCTTTTAACAGCGACCCTGCAAGGTAACTGCTATTTTTAATTGATTTAAGTCTTATTTTTAGCTCCTTATGTCTCATTAGTAAATCTGATTCTCCGACACCATATTTGTTTACTAAATACTCAAGTCCCCTTACAACCAACAACCCGGTGCGGTAAGGCAGTTATCATTTTGAGTTGATTTTAAGTCATATTTTTTAGGTCATAATGTCTCAAGCGACCCATCTCTATTTTGATCATCCACCAGAACCAGATCCTGAAGAGCGTGGATTCTATTGGGCGACGAGATTTTCAAATATTCGAAAAACTTTTGGATTCAAACCCGATGATTTGTACGCGAATATTGACTTCACACCGGAAGGAGATCCACTGGACAGTAAGAATAACTATTAAGCTTGCATGATATATGTTTGAATGCATATATGAAATATTACTAGCACGCAGGAATAAAAAAAAAATAGAAGCTACGGGGCCTAATGCAATCAGATAAAAATAATAGAGACTCTGATGGTATCAAGATATAACCTTTTCTCGTGTAATGTCTGCTTTTGTTTGGCTTTTTTTATTTCTAGAATCTAGAGGACAGGCAGCAACTCTTTGGTGACCGCGTCCAGGTATTTCAGACCAGTCATTCCATTAGTTGGCCTATCATTGTACAGGAATGAAGGGCATGGTCTGCGGTTTGCTTTTCTGCACCACATTCGCATCCCGCACTGGACGCAAGATTCCACTTGTGAATGGACATCTTCTAATGTTCTAACATGTTATTGCTGGCCTTACTATAATACCCATGTATCTGCCCCAGCCTGTCCTGTTCGTCGTGCAAAACGCCGTCCGGTGATAAGCGCCACTGAAAATCTTTACAATAATAATAATAATAATAATAATAATAATAATAATAATAATATTGCTGGCCTATACATGTTCTACCTCCTGTGTATTTCTGCAGAAGAAACACTTTGTCAAGACGTTGATTGCACTGAGCTACGAGCTGAGAGCAAAGACAACATAATCGGTATACAAGGACACATATGGACAGAAACGATGAGAACTTCTGAGCAAATCTTTGATGCTGTGTTTCCACGACTTCTTGCTCTGGCGGAGAGAGCTTGGCACAAGGTAACGAAGCCTAAGATGAAATTTATTCGGGCCGAACGATTATCGAGGGCTAAGGATATTAAGATGACACTTATCAGTCGAAGTCAGAGTCGAAAGATTGTCGACCCGGCGGATTATTCGTATTTGTGGGATTATTGGTATCGGCCGTGAGCCAAGGGAAGGCTTGTTCACATTAAGCGCAAAATGTAACGCTCGAAACTCCGTGTTCACATTGAGCGTAACATTAGAACGAGAGTAGAAAGAGAGATAGTTTAGTTCGCGTCATCATCGATGTGCGCTCTGACGTCATAACTTTCACGCTCATCGAGCGATCGGCGCGAACGTAACAAAGAGAGACGCTCGACGTAACGCCGAACAAACAAACATTCACGCTCAGTATGAACAAGGCTTAAAGGAGGTCGAATTAGATATCAACTTCAATCATTAACCGATACTCAAGTCAGGTCGATATTCATGATTTTTCGATATTCGACCATCAGTCCGACGTATCGAGCTCAGAGAGCGACTCTTCAACGTTCTTTTTTATATTTCAGTCGAGTTGGGAAGCAAAAGAAGACGCTGCTGCAGCTGAACAAGAAGACTGGGCTCATTTCGCAAACACGGTTGGATACAAGGAGTTGAGAAGGCTTGAAAAGATGAACTTGTCATACCGAGTGCCGGTACCGGGAGCTAAGTAAGTTATGTGACGTGTGTTTGTATAAATGCCCTACAGGATAAACCCCTGTCGACTTCATGACGATCATGAGCGTAGTATTTTATGTAGTACAGTATTTGCATATTTTTTATATTGTGAAGTCTTTGGTTTGACTAGATTGAAAATCGAACTCGGAACCTCCCGATCAGAATGCAGCAATCAAATCACTCGACCAACTGAGCTTAATCGTTATGACATGTGACGACATATCTCTTTCATTCTCTCTCTCGCTCTAGATCTACTGGTGATGGACTCGTTGCCAATGTTGAATTTCCTGGTCTGAGCATATCATATTCAACTCAGGATAACCCACGCCAGTGGTTACCATATACCGGTCCTATCAAGGTTGTAGTTCCTGTGACGTTCCGTGCTCACTCAAGTGATAAGACTAGAACAAGCCGCGTCATTTCCGCTACGTATTCAAGCTCTTCAAGGGTTCACCTTCATTTGGCAAATGTAGTGATTGGTTTGCTTCTGTTCGTTCTCTTGCTGAACTCTTTGTGATTGTAGAGTTACTCCTTAATTCTTTGCACTGGTCTCACTAAAATGCGGACCGACAGACCCGCAGAAGATGCGGAATTGCGGAAGACGTAAAAATTTCCAGAGGAGTTAATGATAAGGTTAGCTCTCGCAAAGAGGTTGGGCGACTGAAACTTCTTCGTCGTCTACTTTTTATTGTCAATTTGTTTGCACATTTTACACATTCTCTAATCTCACACTGTATGTCTGCACCTCAGTCCACGAGAACTTCGCAAAGCCTAATAATAATAATCCACTGATTAGTATTCGCTTGCCTCATTATTGGATGATTGGCTGACATGTCTGGTTAATCAGGAACGTAGAGCCATACCAAAAGCTAACTCGAAAGACGGAAGCCAGATCTTGTACGAAGGAAGGAATGACAGGAGGAATGCATTGACTAAGGGCGAGATTACCCAGAAAGTGCTTTGCGTACAGATACTAAGAATAAAGGCGTGGTCGATGTAAAAGGTATACTGTGTGTATGTAAATGCTGTGAAAGGTATAGAAACAGACTATAGACGATAATATAATGCAAAAAGGCTTGCTATCGTAGAGAAGATTCGCCGCAATTGTAACGTCCAGCCATTGCCTACTTTAGTTCCTTGTACCTGGAGTATAGGCGTTGGTTTTATTGAGAATTCATATGCCTTCAGAGCTCCGTTTCTTCATCAGTTTAAGATGGAATGAATCGTAACAGCACCAGCGAAGCTCCAAAGGTTCGTGAATGTTATGATTTTCAATAAACCAAGGCTCTGTGATGAATCTTCTTTGCGATATCTATTGATCGTCCCGCATCGGTTCCACTATATTCTTCGAAAAAACGTAACGGCGTGGTCAAATACAACTTCGATACCGGTAATTGCAGTCTTTTCTGCTCTATCGTACAGCGTTGTGTTAATATGCTTGGCATGTTAGTCGCTCTGCTTCAGGGAATTGTCACGCGCGGCAGAGTTTGAGAACGAATGCTAAATGATTCCGATAGTGCTTGTATAATAGACAGTTTCGAAGTCGCGTTTTAAACTTTCCATTGTTGACGCGACAAGTCCTCTTCAGTTAATTCTTTGATGGCATTCGCGTCTTGACGTCTGTTTTCTGACCGAATCAACGCTGAAAAGACCGATGAGAGTTGGAGAATGATCCGCAGTTTGAAACCCAAATGGAGATGCGAGGGTTATCACCAGGGTGTTTTTTTAGACATGACAAAATTTAGTCAAAATTTGTCAACATTGACTCGTTAGGGCAAAATTGTTGACCAAAGCAAAATTTTCGACTCAACACTTTCCTCCGGAATTTCATCAAAATTGTCGAGTTGGCTACTTAATTTTACTTAGACTACTTTTTAGGTCAACATACCGGCCTAGTTATCACATATCATTAGGCTAATATGTTTCATAGTGAGTTTTAAAAACCATATAGACCTTCGGCCATTCCTATAGGCAGAGGTGGTACTCTCTGTGTCTCTATGGCAACACGCAACATGCTCTACATTCCTATCGCATATTGATTCTGTTCTTGCCGCATTTTTGGGTTGCAAAACAGTAAAAGTGATTGATTTTTACCTGTTAAAACAACCCCCAAGAGAAGCATCACGGATAGGAATATGTTTGCAAACATTACTCCACCGCTAGTTTGGAAAATGTAGCCCATTCCGATAGTAAAAATGAGTCCAAATATCTAAAACAGAACAGCAGGAAAACAGATTACTTCATTAAATTGCTTGTGTTGATATTAGACTCGCGTCATGTACACCCATAGCCCATGGCCTACTCTAGGTACTAAAGTAACTACAGTAGGCCATGCATAGCCCTAGGTCAATGCTTATAAGGTACGCGTGTTGATACGTCTTGCTCATAGGCAGGATCGCCATTGCATTCACAACACTTCTTGACTTGCACGACACTGACTATGCCATGCAGAGGATTAACATATATCAATTTTTTTAAAAGTCTTTGGTTTGGCTCAGTCTGGAATCGAACGCTGAATCTCACGATGAGAAGCTGATTTGTCCAACAGATATGACGAAAAGTTTGGTTACCCACCTGCGCAGATACTGTTAGCAAACCGGATGAGCTTCCTTCCGATACGGGATGAGAAATCTCAGCAGCGTATTCATACCCAATCGGTAAATACCCGGTCATGAAAAATCTGTAAGGTATATAATATATCCAGTGTTGATTCGAATCAGACCATCTCCTCCGATGCCAAGTTAACATATATACACAGTAGCCGATGACGGACGATCATTTCGATAGATATAGAGAGTGTCACCACAGTTTTAACGCACCATCGAATGCATTCCAATACAGATGTCTGTAGTCACACAGTAGTACACACTGTATATCGAAGTCATTGTTCGTTATCTGCGACTACAGACATCTATATTGGTATGCATTCGATTGTGCGTTAAAACTCTGGTGACACTCTCTATATCTATCGAAATGATCGTCCGTCATTGGCTACTGTGTATATGAGTTGGCGAGTGACACCACAATTCTAATGTCCAGCTAAATTCAAAGCAACATTTTGGTAGAACAAGCTATGGCTGACGATCATTTACAATAATTATATATAGTATCACTACAGTATTATCGTCCAGCCAAATTTATTGAAAGCTTAATTTACAAGCTCTCGGAGCTATGTGCTCCTTCATCCATTGTCACCTAGGCCTAATTGGAGGGACGGTCCAAAAATCTTTGTGGATTTATTTCTGAGCGTGGGACGTTTAATTTGTGGTGGCATTATAATTTATACAACATTACTTACCCTAATGCGCCTCCCGTAACGTACACAATCCATAGACTGCCAACAGAAAGTGTGAAACTGTACACTATCATGAGAACTGTTGTCATCGTGTATACGAGCACAGTCGTTAACCTGAAACAACGTAAAGCTTCGTTGGTGGCAATATGCATTTAACCACGGGCATTGCGGCCAAGTCCTGGCCGAGTGTATGTGCAATTCTGATCGGAAGGTTCCTGGTTCGATTCCCGACCGAGTCAAATCGAAGACTTTAAAATTGGTATCCGTTTCTTCCCTGGTTGACAGTCGGTATCGGGGAAGTGTGGAGAGCCGTGATTGTAATAGTGATCCGGGCTATAAGCCGGAAGTATTGACACGTATACCGTAAGCATCGAGCTGGCGTACATGACATTAGTAGGTGAAAAACGCCATAAATTCCAAATACAAAAAATAAACTCTGCTAGGCAGGTACTATCGGGGGAGTCCCGTGGGTTGTGGTTGTGATAGTGATCCGGGCTTTATCCCTGAACGCATCTATGCGCGTGCCTTATAAACACAGACCTTTTATGAGGGATAGGAAGTCCCAATTTACTAATTAAGCGTGATTGGTTGATTGCTTGATTGATTAGTTGATTGCGTTGATTGCGTTTATTAGTTATTGGTTTCAGTGATTTAGCTAGGTTGATTGATTGGTTGATTGATTGATTGATTGCGTTGATTGGTAGACTGGTTGATTGCGTTGATTGGGTTATGGCGTTGATTGATTGGTTGACAGATTGGTTGATTGAGAGTCCACGTGTTTACCCGCTACCTTGGTAGTTGAAATGTAATAGTATCGTACTTGTATGCGCGTGACCTATCGAGAATGATTCCACATAGGATAGATCCACCGAAGCCTGCAAGCACCATAGTGAGACCAACCTCCCCGGCTTCTTTGATACTTTCCTAAATGTGAATCAAAATCGTATTGAAATCTTTCTTACTCAGGACATGGAGGTGTAGGATAGGATATATAGACTTTAATAAATGCCCCATTTATCACGAATGAACTTTCCTTAGGTGGCAAACAGTGGTGGGTATTGGACGAAGCGGTGACCATAGATTCTCCTGTCTGCGGAACCCCCTAACTAAATGGATTACGTGCTTCAATACACCAGGATGGAGCGCGAAGTAAATTACGAAGGAACTGCCTTAAAAATTTTCGACAACTCTCAAAAATTGTCTTCGTACACCTGACTGGCTTTTCCCATCTCTCGTAGGATATAGAGATTGTCAGCCACATACTTGGCCTCGAACCATAATATCCCCTACCGGGGGAGGAATGATTTCTCTTACCGGATAATAAGTGAGAATCTCCTGGTTTAGAAGAGTAGAAATGGCATAAAACGACCCGGTGTTGATGCCTAGACAATAAAATATGCGACATTATGCTCATCGCTAGAGATAGTCGAAACGACAGAAAAGGATATTAGGAAAAGGGGTTAGAAAGAGAGGAGGACCTGTTTTAGCACCCAATTGGAGATCATTTTATGAGTAATCCTCAGGACACCTCTCCCCCCTTTTCCTTGACGTCCGCACACCCCACCCCTGCCACACCCTCCGATATTGCACCTTACCGTACGATATTATAAGTAGGACGACTGGTACTTTCGTTACTAGAAACTTGATCGAATCTTTGTACGACATCTCTTTGGCCTCTTGGTGTTGAAGAGACATCATTTGAGCGTGACTGGGTGGAAGTGGAGGTTTGTCTTGGAAAACTGAAAAAAATCTTGGTGTTAAAGTCTTGAAAACTGTGGAATGCGCATGACAACATTCATTTAATCTATTGGGTGAGTCGAGGTTGCCGAAGCAGCGGTCAAGGAGAGACCCTTCGCTGCCGGGCTGCCGGAGCAACTGATGGGCCGGGCAGTAGTTGGAAATTCCTGCACTGAGGCTGTGTGTTAAATTTGTGCTGTCTCGATGCTTTTATTGAAAGACAAATTTCTTTTTAATTCAGTCTTTAATCTTTTACTGGAGCTCGATTGGGGATTAATAGAGAGATCCTGAGTGCAGAAGACTGCAGACTTTAATTCATAACGCAAGACTCGATTGGAATTATTACAGGTATTCTTCGTGAAGTACATCAAACACCAAGCAACGTCTGCATGAGAGAATCAGGTAGGCCATTGTGTTTTTAGATAACTTGCTTCGAGGTGTAGTGAGTTCGTCGACTGCGAAAACGTGGTATAAGTCTTACGTTGAAATCCCGACAGCATTTATACAAAAGATGTTACAAATGGTATCTGTAACTTTCTTACAAAATTACCAGACGATATTGATATATGCACCAGTAGGGGTGTGTTTGAGATGTGCGTGTTTCAAAGTGAGTCTGCGTAAACGCAGCTATAAAAAAAAAACGTTCAGGTTTGATGACTACGTATCTGTGGGATTTTTGCCCTCCCCCCCCAAATATTCACGGGTACCCGGGAAATCGCTCGTCTGGCTTTCTCCCTGAGTTGGCTCTATGTTTCATACATACAAAGAAGGACTAGTATTGCAAGTCCAGTTGTGATGACAGCTGTTCCTATGAACATGTATCTCAAAGCAGATCCAACGACTGCAACGTCGTCCACGTCTGGAACGATTAGAGGCGGCAACAAGAAGCCAATGGCTATCCCAGCCTGTGAAAATTTTGAAAACATTGACTCAGAATACCTAAAAATGCGTCATGTAAATTCCCAAAATTCCAGTAGTGCAATGACGGGTGATCTGAATAGTAATAGATAGACCAAGTCGCCACAGATTAAACGTCCAGCCTTGGTTCGTTGAGAATTAAAACATTCACTAGCTTTCGGAATTCTGCTCATCAGGTGAACATGTATGATGGAATTGATCGAGGTGAGCAATCTCGTCCGATATATAAAACAGCTTAGAAGATCCACTGAGTGGGGTTCTGATATTCATTTGCATAGCCATACTCCTAGATATTCACCTGGCTCCCAAACACACCGATCGCACATGCAGTTGATACTTCCTCCGGACCGAACCAAATCGCAGCAAGTTTTGAGGGCATTCCGAGTATAAACACCTGTTGGAAAGGTAATTGGTAGCACTACATTCTGCTTTAACCGTACAGCCTATATGTCGCCTTGAAAATAGTGGATAGCGTCACCATAAATGTTATTTTGGAAGTAGGATATACATTTCGGAGCCCTGCCCCTTCTCTGAGAAGAAAAACGGTGCTTAGTGTACTTACATTAAAATGCGGGCTTGGTACTGATGAGATAACGTCACACTTACTTGGGCAATGCCAGCAATGGCCTGTGCGGTCATCGTTACTGCAAACAAGTTTGGTTCTGCAGAGCCGATCTTGATGCAAGCTCCCAGCGCGTTTAGACTTGACCCAACGATCGCTATCACTCGGAGACCTTTCTTGTCAAGTAACCACGTCACAGGAAGTTGAAACGGTATGAAGGCTAACATGAACACCATAGAAAGCCAGTCCGCTGTTGTCTGCTCGATGACGTAAAATCTAGAAAGAGGATAAAGACCTGGACCGGTGGTTATCGAAGTAGAAGGGTTTCAACTACTGTATATCGTTAGAAGGATATTTAAAAATCCTCATTACCATTCGGTTGGTCGAGTGGTTTGACCGCGCGCCTTCTGATTGGTAGCCTATGCAGTACTTCTCTACAACAGACTAAGCCTGCAACACGAGGCACCGGTTATCAGAGAGGCAGCAAGTAGTCTTATCCCTTTGCTTGACATTTAGCAATATAGTGTAATTGTTGAGGTGATTGTATCTGTATGTCTGCGTAGCAATACTCAGCATGCCTGTGGATTTCTATTGTTGAGAATAGACCTATGCCGTTCAGTTGGCGGAGTGGTTTAGACTGTCCGCCTTCTGATCGGGAGGTTCCGGGTTCGTTTCCCGACCGAGTTAAATCGAAGACTTTAAAATTGGTATCCATTCCTTCCCTGCTTGGCAGTCGGTATCGGGGAAGTGCGGAGAGCCATGATTGCAATAGTGATCCGAGCTATGAACCGGAAGTATTGACAAGTACAAGACAAGTGAGCATCGACCTGGAGTACATGACCTTAGTAGGTGGAAAGCGCAATAAATTCCAAAGAAAAATAGAATAATAAGGTCATTTACGCCAGGTCAATGCTTACGGCATACGTGTCAATACTTATAGTTTGTAGCCTGGATCACTAATACAGTTACAACTTGTCTTAAGTAATGAAGGTGGTAGTGTATATGTACTCTGTCTCTCTGTGTCTGTGTCTGTGTCGAAACACGCAATATAGGCTACTACAGATTCCTATCGTGAGCAGGCCTACCTCAATCTTAATTTATTCCATCGGGCAAAAAGATTAAAAACTTGAAGTCGTCAATTAAGCAAAGCGGTTTAACGAGACGCATCTATAGTTACTTACCTCGTTACGATGTTGCTAATAATACTGTATTGAATCCATTGGAACATGCTTGAAGCAGAGTAGCAGCAAAATAACGCCAGAATGAACCAACGCCTCTTATATAGCCTGGTAGACGGCAATTTGACATCTGTCTCTGATCGGGATGTGTCCTTTTCAGATTCCAATATTGTCTCATCATATTCTTTCTCCATCTTAATTCGATGACGAAATTTATCGGTAAATAAGCTGTTGTAGTTTTAAATTTAAGGCGTTTTCAACAACTTTGCGTAACTCTGCGCGTGGCAGAATGTACCGTGATGTTTCGTACTACTCTGGTACTCTGTGTGTCTGCGTATGGCAACACGCAACATGACATATTCCTTTCGTATATTTTCCTCCCATACTGATTCTGTGGGGCATGTCACATTTTCGACTTTCAAAAGATAAATAACGCTGCATGTCAATTCTTTCAGTATGCGATCTGGATACTTGTGTAGCCTTGTGTAGCTGTGTAGCCTGCACCACTCTTCAAACCACAACCCGAGGTACTTCTCCCGATACCGACTGCCAAACAAAGTGCAACGGATGCCAATTTGAAGAGAATAATAGCGCTTTAGCAAAATGAGTCAGGCCTAGCGGAAATTTACAAAAATCAATCGATGTATTGATATTTTGAAAGAAACGCGGCTTTATTTAGTTAATATCCGGCGATTGCGCAGCGCCGTTCGAAAACCGCAATTGCGTAACCATTTCTAAATTGCCTAGGGTTTTTTCCTATTTCTTACACGGCAAGCTTGACAGTTTAACGTACAAGTTGCGCCTGACTTGATATTGCTGTCATACGAATCTCAAGCAGGTGAAGCGCTTTTCATAAAGGACGTTTGTGACGTGACGTGCCGTGACAAGGACGTTCGCAAGTCTATACCAAGCGGTAGAACTAGACTGGTGCTCGGTTTCGTAATCTAGTGAAGTACTGTTCAAGCCGGCAGTCTTTTTCTGAATAGATAACAACAACTAGAATTCGCAGAGCGCCACTGCGTGGGTAAGGATAACGATGTAATTTATTATTTGACCTTTGATCTTTCTGCTGCATTTACACAGACCCATCACAATAATGCACGTATACAACCCGTGCATAGATGTATACTATGCGAACATGACGCGGAACTCTGACGTCATCAGTTAATATTTTGAAGTTATATTTTTACTGCCAATACGCAGCGTATTTTAATCTATGTCGGGCAGGGTATGGGCTGCGAGCTGGAAGAGCGGGTGGGCAAACGGATTAGATTCTATAATTGAAAAGTAGATGACATTGATTCAAATACGCTGCGTGTTGCCAATTCACGGCAGAAGAAACTATCAACAGAAATTGCCTCAGACTAGCAATTATTTCAATAATATTGCGCGCAGTGTTTGATGATTGATCACGCACTTCCTCTTCCAAGAGTTATTGTGTCAATTTGAGGTTTGAACAGCCAGCTGCGTATATAGAAATCGTGAGAGGCTTACCCTGACTTTGAGTATGATTTCTAGAATGACATCCAAGGTGCTAAGCGATCGCTTTGCCTGGTTTGACGGGCAAAAGCGGTAGCAAATGTATAAAATCCCTTCTAGGATTCTACGCTAAAAAAATAAGTCAACCGAATCTTCAAACCAATCAGTCAGCGGTATCTGATACTTGCAACATAACCGTTACGTTGGCCGAGTGGTTTAAACTATCCGCCTTCTGATCGGGAGGTTCCGGGTTCGATTCCCGACCGAGTCAAATCGAAGACTTTAAAATTGGTATCCGTTCCTTCGCTGCTTGGCAGTCGGTTTCGGGGAAGTGCGGAGAGCTGTGACTGTAATAGTGATCCAGGCTACAAACTATAAGTATTGACTCGTATGCCGTAAGCATTGACCTGGCGTAAATGACCTTAGTAGTTGAAAACGCCATAAATTCCATGTAAAACAACAGAAAGCTCTAATACTCCTTAAGATCACTCGCTCCTGCTAAGCTGCAAAATATAGGCTCTGGTACATTGGTACTACGCACGAAGCCGTATACCCAATTATAGAATCCTTTGCTATAGATCATTCAGTCAGGGTGATCTTGTCAAAAATGTTTGCTTGTTATTGAACGAGAGACAGTTCTAATGTCTAGCGTTACCTTCATGAGTGTAGGTCTGTACAGGCCCTGTGGGCAATATTTTAGCTACACTCGTAAGAGCGGTAGTAAAGAGTTGCGTTGTCTGTCTCGGCGCGCCTGTCGAAATTTCAAGTTCCAAAACCATACTAAATTCTCGGATTAGGCGCCATGCCTGCCCGGCTCGCGTATTCCAGAAAATAGGTGATTCTGATTTATCGAAATTACGTTATTCAAGGCATTAACGCGTTGCTTGTGGTCTAACTTTGTGTTGGAGTTTTCATAGGCACGCGTAAACCCACCCACTGAAAGAATTCGAGATAAATCCACTTGATTACGCATAACGCGTAACCCAGCCGATTCGCTCTGCTCCTAAACTGCTTCTCTCATTGTCGTCTTTTGTCACTCCCAACCACGTCATATCGTTCTTCAACAAGATTTAAATCTCTCCTACAAGGGCTGCCTCGTTTCCGTCTATACCCGCGGACCACGATTGGCAAATTTGTCGCACGCACAGAACCAATAGGCGAGGGAATTCGGCTATGATAGAAATCTGTACAATGCTGCGTGTCGTCACGTAGACATACAGAGTACCTACTACCTCTCAACCTCTGCCTGCGATTGAAAATTGGCCATGTACACTTGCCTGTATAATCAATCAATCAAGTAACCATGGTGGGATGTTTCGTAGAAACACACTGCACCGCCTCTGTCTAAGAATATTCTGGCCAAAATAGTTCTCTAACATTCCCCGAAACATACGAAGTCTAGTGTCGACATGTTCCCTTACCTTTAATGCAAGTGGTTCTACATATGCCAACAGTCTGAACGAATAACTGGGATAACAGAATGATCAATGGCATACAGCAGTCTTACCTCGATAGTTTCGAAAGTATGAAGGGCTTTTTAAAGCAATAACGTGAATAAAAATCGACTTGTGCGGCAAACGTAGCAGTATGCGGTGATGGTGCGCAAAAATTTTAATTTTCATAGTTCATGGTGTTTAGGGGAAATCGGCTTAGGCCTTTAGGGCATTCGATTCTTAATGATTTAGCGGAATCAAATCAAATTAAAACGAATTGAAAAGCATATCAAATTGCAAATAATAACGAATTGTTGTTTTTGAATTTGTGGCGTTTGCAATACGTCAGGTCATGGCCTACTACATGAATGTCAGGTCAGGTCAATGGTTGGTACGAGTTTCAATACTTCCCGGATCAATGTCACAACCACAACCCTCCACTTTCCACCGATAGTGACTGCCAAGCAGAGACGGGTCGGATACAAACTTTTAAGTGTTTGCTTTGTCTCAGGTGAGAAACAAACCCAGAACCTCGCGATCAGACGGCGGACAGTGAAACCAAAGACAATGCAGTCAAATATGTCCGTTCTTGTTCCACTTGTCAGTCGCTATCGACGGACTATGGAGAGCTGTGACTGTGATTGTGATCCGGGTTACACAAATGGTCAAATAGTTGAAAACGCCATAAATAAATAAAAAGGACAAAGACAGCCGGTCTAGCTGTTCTTAATCACGCTTGTCTGCCTTGTCCTGTTCCGTTTCAATCTCGCTTTGGCTATTGGACATGACTTCCGATGGATAGCAAAGCACCTCATATTTACAGAGCGCTTGGCACTCGATAAAAAGGAATAAATATGACTTATATCTAAATCCAATAGATAAAGGTGACATATATGAATTGATTCTCTCTCTCTCTCTCTCTTTCTCTTGTTTCGGACATTCAGTCTCAGTGTTCATGTGAAGTTGATGTCGTTAAATCTTTGTTCCTCTGACGTCTCTATAAGCGTGTGCCGTCGTTCGCGGTCGCCTCTTGACGCCTAAGCTGAAGGCGAGCGTTCGCCCCTTGATGCCTACGCCGAGGGCGAGCATTCGCCTCTTGACGCCTAAGCCGAGGGAAAATCATAGCTGAAATAGATATAAAAATAATGAAGCAGGGACCCATAGCTTGCACTACCAGCTCTTGTACTGTAGCAAAAATGGAGCGTGTGTATCATGACGACCGGGCGATATTGTTGTTAGAGATTTACGGCGTTTTCAACTGCTCAGGTCATGTACGCCCGGTAAATGCTTACGGCCCGGACCACTATCAGAACCACGACACTCAGCCCTTCTCTCGATACTGACCGCCAAGCAGAGACGTTCGGACACCAAATTTAAAGTGAATAGTTTGACTCGGTCGGGAATCGAACTCGGAACCTCCCGATCAGAAAGCGCATTGGCATCTTGTTGCAGCTCGATCTAAAACCGCTTACTTTGATACAGTCACCGTAAATGATAATAATGCTAAGACATTGAGGTTCATCGGAGGGTCGGTTGGCTAGGGAGCATTTGCGCTTTATATGGCAGCGACTAGTGATGAAAACGGTTTTACAAAGCCAGTGCGATCACCATAATGTCTGCAAGCAAACGATAAGTGAGTGCGCGATGTCAGTGACTGACTTCTAATTAACAGCGTATTGCAGTCACCGAAAATGGCGAGGACGTCCCGAGCGCCCATTTTTGACGCGTTTTGGCGTTTCATCTGGAAGGCACGTCAGACAAAATTAGTTGGCGTGAGGCTTACTTGTTATAAACGTTCCAATACTAAGCATTATACAAAGTAATATATTTGCCGTTGACACTCCCCATTCGATTGGAATAATGTAGCCCATTGCGATGGTAAATGCGATTCCGAAGATCTGAAAGGCAAAAGAAGACGGTGAGGAAATATTGACTCTCTACCCGCGGGACAAAAATAACTAGAATTGTATACCTGCGCTGATGCAGTTAGCAAACCGGATGAAGTTCCTTCAGACACCGGATGTGTGATTTCTGCAGCAAATTCGTATCCGATTGGCAAATATCCGGTCATAAAAAATCTGTAACATATCCGGATGATTCTGGTACTTCGGCATGTTGTGTTGCTACAGGCCTATATTATGTTACGTACCCGAGAGCGCCTCCAGTGACGTACACTATCCATAACCTCCCAATCGAGAGCGTGCACGTATACGCTACCATACAAACAGCTGTCATCGTGTACACAGAAACAGTCGTTAACCTGGAACAATATACGTCAAGCTAGGCTGTTTCGTTGGTGATGCACCAGGGATTTTTATTCTACGCTCTAGCGATTGATCAGTTAAACAGGATATATTTATCTTTACGCAAACCGAGGACATACAGAGCAGGCTACCAACGTCTTGCTATGAATATGAAGTAAAGTCTATTGACAGCAAATAAAAGCGGAAATATCGCTATCTCGTTCTGTGTGACTCTCAGACAAAGACACTTACTTATAAGCGCGCGTCCGATCCAATATGATTCCACAAAGAATAGCTCCACCTATTCCAGCTAGCACCATAGTCAGACCAATTTCACCCGCTTCCTTGATGTTACGCTGGGATAAGAAAACGCGTCATTAAAGGTGATGTCTGGTCAAATAACTCAATATATGATAATGGCTTGAACGAATGGTCGTGTGGCGACGACCCCATGACGTATGCTTGGTCGGATTGCCTACGGATACACGAATGAACACTCACCAAGGTGGGTCGACTCGACGCTCGCCTACATACATACGAAATCTTCAACAAACTTGAGCACTGCGTCGAGATCAGTGAGGCGAGACCAAACCCCGTATAGATAAAATATTAAAACGGGTCTCACACTACAGTCAATTTTTGTGGGAAATGGCTATCGCTAGACAACATTATAAACTTTCATATCCTTCATTTAAATTAATCCATCATCCTATTTTGACCAGACCGCAGTACAGGTTTTCCTATTAGAACTGGCTATATAGGCCTATCTAGAGCGTTCAGTTCATGGAGTCAAGTTGAAGCCCAGTACGCAGCAACTCTGCTCTTAATGTGAAATGCAGAAAGTTTTCCTGCAGCTGAAGAGACAGAAAAATGAAGAATACTGAGCAAGAATTAAACTTACAGGATAGTAGGTGAGAATCTCTTGATTCAGAAGAGTTGATATTGCGTAAAATGAGCCTGTGTTGATACCTGAAAAATACATTCTATTGGAGGCTGGAGCCGATGGTGGATTATCTCAATTAATATCCAAGATTCACCACACGTGTAGGATCCAGCCTGTTGGAGTGGGTAACATTTTCAAGAACTCGGAGCACCGAAATGTCCATACAACAATTGTGGACATTAAATATGTGGTGAATATTCTCTACGCGACCGAATCGGACAACTATTTTGCAACAGTGAACTGTAATGAATTTGGATATTTCGCACACATTTTTGTGGCGCAGTGGCTGTTTGAAGGCGGTAGCGGACTGATTCAGATATAGTTTGACTTTCCGTGGGTTGAACGCAAAATTTACATGTTCAGCTGTTCAGATAATGACGTAATGCAGCCACAGAGTGATTTATTAATTGATTCTGGTGTTTCAATCGGCCATGCTGCGTTCGAGAGTTCAAGAATTGTCGGTGATCTCTTACGCAGGATGCCCTCGCTTACTTAATTGATTAATTAATTAATTGATTGAATGTCGATGACGTACGATCACTTCCCCGATACTGAAGTTAGGGTCGTGATAATGCTGCGGTGTTATCACGTGTGAAAAAGGACTTTGACTGGCAATTGTTGGCAATTTTTGTTGTTTATAATTGATGGCGCTCATAACTACTAAGGTCATGTTCGCAATGTGAATGTTTATATTGAGCTAGACGTGTCGGTATTTACTTTTTAACCTTGCTCACTATCACAACCACAACCTTCCGCACTCCCCGACACTGACTGCCAAGAAAGAACGGATAACAAAGTCTTTGGTTTGACTCGGGAATCGAACCCTCGGAACTTCTTGATCAGAAATCAGAGTCAAACTCAAACCCCTCTGCTGAGTGAATCACTGCGGTTTTTATCGGAAATCCAACTTAGAAGTCAATGATCTTACCGTAGGAAATAATGAGTAAGACAACTGAATCTTTCGTAACTAGGAACTTGATTGAATCTTTGTACGACATCGCTTCGTTTTCATGGTTTTGTAGGAACACTAACTGAGCCCGACTTGGAGGCAGTGGAGGTTTAGCTCGGAAAACTGTAAATAGGAAACGCCAAGTAACCAATCACTGTAGGAGGCATGCAATGCGATTCTATAGATTTATTGTAGAGTGTAGTGGAGTCGATGGCAGACAATAAATCTATATTGTAAAGAAGATCACCACAGATTTGGCGTCCAGCCTTAGTTTATTGAGAATTAGAACATTCAATTGCTTTCGGAGCTCTGCTCCTAGTGAATACAATATAGATTTATTGCAAGACACACAACATGATATAAATTCCTATAGTGAGTATTCTCCGCACAGATCGATTTTGTGCATGCTTCAACTTTGCGCCAAATAACCTATCGACGCGTTTTTCCAAGTTAAAATTATAGGCATTGGTCATTAACGTCGTCCGATCAAAGTATCCGTTTACAGAATTTCAAACTTACATATCACTACTAGTATTGCAAGCACAGTTGTCACGGCGGCTGTTCCGATGAACATGTATCTCAACGCAGGACCGATGACATTTACATCTTCCACATCAGGAACGATGATTGGCGGTACCAGAAACCCGATAGCAACTCCTGCCTGTAGGGAAAAGACAATAAGTGGGCATTCATTGCGTGTAACGAAGGTGATTCGGAAATTTACTTGATTCCCGAATACTGCGATTGCACACGCCGTTGAAACTTCTTTCGGTCCGAACCAAGTTGCTGCAATCTTCGATGGCATCCCCAAAATGAATACCTACAGGTTTCGAGAGAGAGATTTATTAATGGTCCACCGCGAGCAGCGGAAATCCGAGTCGCGACGGTGACTCATACGTCCCGCATTGGCAACTTGTGTGCGTCTGTGCCTCAGGACTGTATCATGCAACGTGTTTAGGTTTGGAAAGGCGTTATTTTGGACTTCAGAAGCGGTTTGATTCCAGATTGATTCAAATCTAAATTGATATCTGTTCAATCTCTGTTTGGCACTCAGTATCGGGGGGAGTGTGGAGGGTTTTGGTTGCTATAAACCTGAGGTATCGACACGCGTACAATACCGTTCAGTTGGCCGAGTGGTTTAGACTGACCGCCTTCTGATCGGGGGGTCGCGGGTTCGATTCCCGACCGAGTCAAATCGAAGACTTTAAAATTGATATCCGTTCCTTCCTTGCTTGGCAATCGGTTTCGGGGAAATGCGGAGAGTCGTGATTGTATTAGTGATCCAGGCTACAAACTATAAGTAATGACACGTATGCCGTAAGCATTGACCTGGCGTAAATGACCTTAGTAGTTGCAAACGCCATAAATTACAAATAAACAATAAACAAACACGCGTACAATATAAAAGCATTACTCTATCTACGGCGAAGTTGTTGAAAACGCCATAAATTTAAAAGAATCAACAGCAACAATAGTAACGACCGCACCGCCTATGCTAAATCACCTGCGCAATCGCTGCTATAACTTGACCAGTCATAGTTACGGCAAATAGGTTTGGTTCAGCCGAAGCAATTTTAACGCAAGCACCAACTGCGTTCAGACTCGATCCAAGAATTGCTATAATCCGAACTCCTCGCTTATCCAGAAGCCAGGTCGCTGGAATTATCAACGGAATGTACGCCAACATAAAAATGATTGAAAGCCAATTAGTTGTTGTTTCCTCAACGCCGTAAAATCTAAAAAAAAGGACATTCCTTGCTGTCACAGTCTAATGGGTGCATGACGTATCGCAGTCATTTGTTTAATCATAGAAGATTTTTAGTGGCGCCTACCGCCCGAAGGTCTTTTGCGCTTCTTCTACACGCCAGGGCAGCTACATAGCAGTCAACAATGTTTGGTGGCCTCATTCAGGTTTTTTTCAGGCCACTCCATTCCATTGGTTTATTTATTTTATAGAAATGGATGACATAGTCTGCGGTTTGCTCCTCTGCACCCACACTCTAATGCCGCTACAGGCCCAATACCCCACTTTTTACGCTACAGTTATATAATGGGTTACGACTAGGGTTGTGGTTTTTATTAAATTACAACAAATTGCAACCGCTTTAAACCGAGGCCTTGATTAAAACCATGGTTTTTTCGGTTTTTACTGGTTTTTATTAAAAGTAGGGACTCCATAGTGGAGACCAAGTCGTACGCGTAGAGAACGTTCACCTTCTCCCAGATTCGCCGCTTGGAGAATTTACGGCAACCTCCAAGGTTGCATTGTGGAAAAAAGCTTATTGTACAGTAGGCAATCTTGTAAACCGGAGCCACGTTTTGGTCCAAACCAGTCACAAGTCAGCCTACAGGGTGGCCATCAACACACGAGGGGTCAAAAAGGAATTTGCTCCGACATTCATGTGTCACGTGATCAAGAGCTTTTACGACTTGCATGCAGTACAGTTACTGAGTTAACTTAGGGGCATTATTTCACGATGTTTGTAAATGATGATGATAAATATGTGACGTCATAAACCGTCATTGACATGTGACGTCACATCATGTGAGGATATGACGTCATTGGGTCCTCTCCGTAACTTACGACTGTACAGAGGCTTCTATTACCGCGATGTTGCAATCTAGCGGTTGTACGTGCATTTTCCGTGTAATTCTGGAATCAACCGGCCGTTTGTACTGCCAATTTTAGGGCTGTTAAAATTTATCGCCAATTAAATAGTCGGCATCATTGCCAAAATTTAGACACACCCACACAACAGCCTATCGCAGAGGTTGAGTTACAAGTTTATTACTCCTTCGCAATTGAAAATATAGCATGCACATAGTCAAGTGGCCACGACAGGAAATCACTGGCATGGTGCCGTTTGTCACACAGACAGAAATAGATAGAACGTACCACCACTAAACGAAATACAGAGCCTAATCAATTATAAATGGAGTGTAAAAGTACCAAAAAAACAGAAGTTATGGCAGCATTTTTAAATATGTAGATAACCGTTTTTTGGGGGGGTGAGCGCTGGGAGTAGGTTATCGGGCGCGGAGTGCCAACCACGATCATCGAGCTCACGATTCCTGTTGTTTTGTCTCCGTCGACCTCACTACACCACAAATAACTGCGTGTACGAAATCACTCACCTAGTTATGATATTGCTGATTATACTGTATTGTATCCACTGGAACGCGTTGGTTGCCGAATAACACGCGAACAACGCCAACATCAACCATCGTTTCTTATACAACTTGATACTTGAAGGAAAATTTGCGTTCGGCTCAAATTGATCTGGCATTTTGTAGCTTTCCAGTCCAAACTAAAGTAGTAGGCCTACTAGAAATCTATGCTGTGAATGACCCTATACAATGTAAACATACTAGTGCTTAAGCCAGTTTTGGAAGGCTATAGCAAGGCCCAAAATACCATTTCAAGATAAATTACTCTTTCACAAATTGCTAATGTGGCGTATGAGGAAAGTGTCCACGATAGGAATCTATAGAACGTGGACGCACCACAGAGTACCCCCTCGGCCTGGGAAAATGGTATACAAGTAGCCAAGGCAGAAGCAGATAGGTCTAATTACTTACAGACCTATAAATATTTCAGGAATTTTCGTACAAGCCTATATTATTTCATTTGTCTGCAGTAGATCGGTAAGTACAACGCCAGCCCAGCAACCGACTCTCGGGGGGAACAGATTATGCGGTCACCGTAAACGTTAGTAAATGTGCAAAGGAAGAGATGTGTCTAGTCCGTACGAACATCCGTCAATGCGTAGAGACTGATGATAGTCAGGAAGAACAGCTACCGACTAAGAATTCGTCTGTTGGAGGTTCTGAGTTTTTATAGCGCCATGAAACGTAATAGTCGAAAAATGGAGATAGCTTGAGATTATAATTAGGGTCAAAGTCCACATGTCAGCTGCAATTACCGTTCTAAACACTTGACGTATTTAACACAATCATTGGCAGCTTAGAACATTCTTCATTTGCCTTGCTCTATCTCAGGGTTTCCCGAGATAGCAACAATCGGACTGCTTCCTGTGTTTGTACATACAGATAATATTGTTTCTACTCACCAACAACATTAGATAATAATAATAATAATAATAATAATAATAATAATAACATTAGATATTCCGGTTTGGAATAGGTGACTACAGGGGCGACTGGGCGTAACGAACACTGTATAGCAGAGGTCGGCAAACTTCTTGCACTAATGGACCAATTATACACATTGTCGCCAACTTGCGGGTCGTACTAAAGCCGTCTATACACGCATACGTAATATATTTGTTTTCGCGCTATTTGTGTCAACATTACGCAATCACCTCCTCTCGCACGAGAACCGGGATCAATATAGCACGATGGATTTCAAAGAAAATTGGCGATTCGTCGCACAAATTAGCGGCCTTCCGGAACAACAAGTTGCAGCGTTATGACAACGCCAAGTATTCAAGTAATCGCGAATACCGAGTCCGAATATTTGTATTCGTGAATACCAAAAAGGCCACTGATATTGGTTAATATTCATTCGGCGAATATTAGAGTTACACATCCCTAGTATGCGCATGCGCACAACGGTGGAATTATAACGAATTGTACGTACGATCTGTTTTTATTCGTAGTTCTTCGCGGGCCCATAGAATTATGACGGACGGGCCGTATTTGGCCCGCGGGCCGCAGTTTGCCGACCCCTGCTGCATAGGGTACAGATAGCCTACATAGGAATAATGGTGGTGCCACAAGGCATACAATCAGTCGACACTTTGGGGGGGGGGTGTAGAGGAAGAAAATTCACACAATAGAGGACGCATGGGCATAACGAACGCAGTCTATACGGCACAAACACTAAATATAGAAATAATAGTGATTAGTTTCATCAGCCTGGGTTATTAATAAAATCGCTAAAACAAACACAGCTTGCATCATTTTCCAATGCAGCTCACGAATATCACGTTAAGATGACAAGGCTGTACGACATGACACTCTGCAACGGATTAGAGAAGTACTTATGTCTCACATACGGATCCTGTATTCACAGTTCAAACGATTCCACCGCGCTACTTGTCTCAGTAACATGCTTATTTGAGTTCTAACTAAAATAAGATTACCATATGAAATAGTTCTTGACAAACTTGCCTGGCTTAACCCAGTGTTTCCCCACCTTTTTTGCTACATTCCTCCTTTGCTGATTTAAAAAAAATTTCCTCCCCCCTAATTAAAATATGCACTAATACCAGTACGAATAAAAATATTGCCAATATTGTTGAAGTAAACACCGGCAACACCCTGTTCAAAAGCCAATAGTTATCATAAACGTTCCTCCCTTGAAATGGCAGAATTCCTCCCCGGTTGGGAACCACTGGCTTAACCTAAAACCTGTATATAACCTATGACCTCTACATGTCATAAGGCCTGCCGCCCTAAGCACTGACTGAATATAGGTGGGAAAATAATGATTGATGATAGCACCTACATTTTATTAATTAGTAGTCTGCATCAGGGTAACATATTGATAATATGACACCTTGATCTGTATCGGAACTCAATCGCTTGATATCCTACCCTACGAGCAACCACTGATATGCAACTAGCTCAAGTTGCGTAACATAGCAACAATCGAATACGGATGATATGGCCATCGGTACGCCAGTACTGAGACTCATCAGCATCTTGATACCCTACCGCACAGCATCAGCCAAATGACACCGCGATCTGTACTAGGCTAACAGTTTGATATCCTACCATCTACCACTGATATGCGACCGGCAACGTAATACAGGTCAGCAGGTGACGCCGTTTGAAACCGCTATACAATGAGTCACCGCTATTTCACCTCTCACTTCAGAAATACGCCGATAATGCTCTGATAACAACGACTCCCTAACCTACTCCATCTGCACACAATTGGCTAGAGTGCATGCACAGCAGATTTGTTTGCATACATGCGTGTGGAGAGCGCAAACGGTTCTTATTGTTCAGCCGTCACTCACTTGCCTGTAACGAAGTGATTCACTGTAGCGTGAACTGCTTCTTTTACGTAGTAAAATTCGACCGGCGTAATTTGAGAAGATACAAATAAAATTGAATAATTCCTATGTTTTAACGGGGCCTGTAATGAAATACAATCGAGGTTAGAGAAAAAGCACGATAAACAGACTGGTAATGAGTACATGTCATAAAAAATTCGCTACGCCCGTGCATTTTCTATTTAGACGGAGGCGGTACTCTGTGTGTGTGCGGCATCGCGCAAGATGCTTATAGATTCATATCGTGGGTACTTTCCCTCGCATATTGCCTCTATCCTACTGTGCATGCCAATGGAATCCATGATCGATTTCTAACGCAGGTATCTGTTATTTCCCCACGATCACTTTCCAGTTCACATATCACCACTTTTCGCATCTATGATCAATTTTAAACCCAGGTTTCGTCTGTTGTGCTATCCACCGTAGCCCCTATAGGTGAAAACACCAGGCAGCGAGAGGATCGAAACAGCACGATCAACGCGTGTGACGCACAAAACATGAAACATTTTCAACTCAACAACAATGCGCTCGAAACAAGAGAAGCGCGCGATCGGCAAGTCTGTCTATACGCCAGCGAACGAGCGCGATAAGCAAGAAATGCTACGCATATACGCACGTTCTATCTGTTTCGACCTAAAGTATAATTACATGTAGCAAGGACTAGTGCGCGACCGATATCCTATATTTTGTACTGTTTAATCTAAGACCTGTCTGCCTCGACCACCCCTCGCTCTGACTCAATCCACGACGCAACAGCGCAACAGCTATAGTTGATTCAAGCGTCTATTGATTAAATGCATGTCTAAAATATACATTATACGAAAAACAGTAAATCCATTAGCGGACAGGCCAATAACGGAGAGATCGAGTCCGCAAAGCTTGTGGACTGGATGTGACTTATTCTATCTAAGATATTAAATTTATTAGACTCTAAAATTCTGAGTAATAGGTAATTAATTGTGAACATCTAGCGATAGAAGGGAGTATTACTACTGCTACACATCTAATATGAGAGGCACCGATCACGTCTCTACTGAACTTGTAGAGACGCCATGTCACGTGATCAGACCGAATATGCTTAATAGGAAACATCTCTAGTAATTTTGGTCTGATCTATGACGTCGTGACACGTGATTAATACCATTTTACTAATTTCTTTTCGGAAAAAAATTCCCCGTTTGGTGTGTTTTGATTTGGTGGGATCAATGCGATGAAAGTCGGAGTGACAGCGCCTTCGTCTGGGGTCAATTTGCCTCCGTTGCTTGTCATATCTGTCTTCACGAATCCTGGACAACAGCAATTAACGAGGACGTCTGGTTGCGATAATTTTTCCGCCTTTTTGGCGAGAATTCTCGTCAACGCCAACACGCCTACTTTCGACATTCCGTACGCGGTGTTAGCAAATCCAAGCTTTAGATGGTCGCCATTTTGTGCAGAATCCACAAATTCTTTCATTTTCTCAGTCAACTGTTCTTCAGTGATATCCGAAGACTTGAAGAAAGTTTGTACTTTTGAGCTACATTTTCCTAACGCCCACTGTCCAACTACAGAAGCTAGAATAGCCATACGTCCATGGGTTTTCATAACAGGCAAAAACGCATTACATACATACACCGAACTTGTGTAATTTGTCGCTATTGTAACGGTTGCTTGCTCCGAAAATGGAGTCGGGTCGCTGCCTTTGTACGCAATAGCGGCGTTGTGGACGAAAATGTCAACACCGCCATAATTTTTCACAAGATATTCTTTGAGGGTGTCAACGCTTTTTGGATCGTTAATATCTAGAAGGTGGAGTTTTGGATGTAATCCTTCTGCTTCCAACTCCTTCAAAGCCTTTTGGCCTCTTTCTGCGTTTCGTGAAGTGAGGTATACGTCACCATCAAACTGTTTGCAAAGGGCACGGACTATTGCAAGTCCAATGCCTTTGTTACTTCCACTGACAGCAGCAACTCGTCCCGACATCTTCAAATTATATAGATTTTACAAAATTTAGCTTAAAAATCTAGAATAAGATTTACAGAAATTACGTTACAGAAAGATAGATAAGTTAAAATGATAGATCGAACGACTGATGATTGAGATCATACGACTGTTGTCGATCCACGAGCGACACCTAGCGTTGACGACATGTCCGGTTGATCTTTACGGGAAATGGCTATTGATGACGATAGTGGAGCCGATCAATAGATATCGTAAAGAAGATTCACCACAGATTACAAACTACGAAATACAAACAATATTATACATTTTCATCTAAGTTATTTAAGCCACTTACAAGACTGCATGATAAATCAGATGGCCAAACACCTTCACAATCCCTTCATCATGACCGAAACAATTCTAGAATATGTAACCGTCAATATGCATAACCATGCAATGTAGGGTCGTGTCTGTCCTAGAGTCTGTTGCTTGTAAGTAACTTACCGAGGCTGGAAATCATTATGAATCACAAGCGTCATTTATGATGCGCATATTACCAGTTCAATTAACCGAGTCTGTTGAACGTGACGATAAAAAGTAATTTCGACGACTCTACAGTTTACCGGCGAGTCAATTTCGGGAAGAAACGTTGTAAAATTACCAGAATGTGTGCGAATCAAAAGATTCAGATAGTTTGCCGGCCTTGTCAGGCAATACATCGCCTGATTCAACACATTCATGGCACATATTAAAGTCTTCATTGGTTAAATTTCATTAATTACTACCCTAATCCTATGAAAGATTATTATAATTGCATATAATGAATCATTAGCCAAATACGACAAAAGTGTCTACTTTTGATATTCAGCGATTAATACCATGGGATAACTTTCTTCTGGTAGAGAAATTCCCCGTTTGGTGTTTCCTCATTTGCTGGGATCATCGCCAAGAAAGTTGGAGTAATAGCGCCCTGATCGGGAGTCAACGGTCCTCTATGACTTGACATATCGGTATTGACGTATCCAGGGCAGCAAGAATTCACCAATACGTTCGCTTGCGGTAGCGCTTTAACTCTTTTTGCTAAGATTCTAGTCAAGACGATCACACCGAGCTTTGACATTCCATATGCACTGTCTGAAAAACCGCACTTTTTATGCGTATTGGTTTGCGCTTCCTTCACAAATTCTTCAATCTTCTTCGTCAGTTGTTGTTCCGTGACGTCACTCGATTTAAAAAATACTTGCTTCTCGACGCTACATTTTGACAATGAATTTGTTGCGGCTTGTGACGCAACAATCGAAATTCGACCGTTGGCTTTCATGACAGGCAAAATGGCGTTGCAAAGATACACAGTGCTTGTGTAATTCGCAGCTATCGTTACCGTTGCCTGCTCAGAAAATGGCGTCGGATCACTCCCTTTAAAAGCAATAGCGGCGTTATGCACAAAAACATCAACACCACCGTAATTTTTCACAAGATATTCTTTCAATGCATCCACACTTTTAGAGTCGGAAGTATCTAGAAGGTGGAATTTGGGTTTCAAGCCTTCTCCTTCTAGATCTTTGACAGCCGTCATTCCGCGACCTTCATCACGTGATGTAAGATAAACATTACCATCGAATTGCTTACAAAGTGAGCGAACTATCGCAAGGCCAATGCCTTTATTACTGCCAGTTACCACTGCTACTTTAGTATTAGACATAGTCTGTTATCTGAAAAATATACAGAAAAGATGAGTACCGGTATTACATAATGTCCATGTATTTCTACATAACAAAAAATTTGGTCGGAGAACTGTTCTTCAGCGATATCCGAAGACTTGAAGAAAGTTTGTACTTTTGAGCCAAATTTTCCTAACGCCCACTGTCCAACTACAGAAGCTAGAATAGCCATACGTCCATGGGTTTTCATAACAGGCAAAAACGCATTACATATATACACCGAGCTTGTGTAATTTGTCGCTATTGTAACGGTTGCTTGCTCCAAAAATGGAGTCGGGTCGCTGCCTTTGTACGCAATAGCGGCGTTGTGGACGAAAATGTCAACACCGCCATAATTTTTCACAAGATATTCTTTGAGGGTGTCAACGCTTTTTGGATCGTTAATATCTAGAAGGTGGAGTTTTGGATGTAATCCTTCTGCTTCCAACTCCTTCAAAGCCTTTTGGCCTCTTTCTGCGTTTCGTGAAGTGAGGTATACGTCACCATCAAACTGTTTGCAAAGGGCACGGACTATTGCAAGTCCAATGCCTTTGTTACTTCCACTGACAGCAGCAACTCGTCCCGACATCTTCAAATTATATAGATTTTACAGAATTTAGAGTAGAGTAGTGGACAGATCGATAAGTTAATGATTGATAATGTTAGATCGAAAGACTGATGATAGATCATACGACTGTTCTCGAGCCACGAGCGACACCTAGCGTTGACGACATGTCCGGTTGATCTTTACGGGAAATGGCTATTGATGACGATAGTGGAGCCGATCAATAGATATCGTAAAGAAGATTCACCACAGATTACAAACTACGAAATACAAACAATATTATACATTTTCATCTAAGTTATTTAAGCCACTTACAAGACTGCATGATAAATCAGATGGCCAAACACCTTCACAATCCCTTCATCATGACCGAAACAATTCTAGAATATGTAACCGTCAATATGCATAACCATGCAATGTAGGGTCGTGTCTGTCCTAGAGTCTGTTGCTTGTAAGTAACTTACCGAGGCTGGAAATCATTATGAATCATAAGCGTCATTTATGATGCGCATATTACCAGTTCAATTAACCGAGTCTGTTGAACGTGACGATAAAAAGTAATTTCGACGACTCTACAGTTTACCGGCGAGTCAATTTCGGGAAGAAACGTTGTAAAATTACCAGAATGTGTGCGAATCAAAAGATTCAGATAGTTTGCCGGCCTTGTCAGGCAATACATCGCCTGATTCAACACATTCATGGCACATATTAAAGTCTTCATTGGTTAAATTTCATTAATTACTACCCTAATCCTATGAAAGATTATTATAATTGCATATAATGAATCATTAGCCAAATACGACAAAAGTGTCTACTTTTGATATTCAGCGATTAATACCATGGGATAACTTTCTTCTGGTAGAGAAATTCCCCGTTTGGTGTTTCCTCATTTGCTGGGATCATCGCCAAGAAAGTTGGAGTAATAGCGCCCTGATCGGGAGTCAACGGTCCTCTATGACTTGACATATCGGTATTGACGTATCCAGGGCAGCAAGAATTCACCAATACGTTCGCTTGCGGTAGCGCTTTAACTCTTTTTGCTAAGATTCTAGTCAAGACGATCACACCGAGCTTTGACATTCCATATGCACTGTCTGAAAAACCGCACTTTTTATGCGTATTGGTTTGCGCTTCCTTCACAAATTCTTCAATCTTCTTCGTCAATTGTTGTTCCGTGACGTCACTCGATTTAAAAAATACTTGCTTCTCGACGCTACATTTTGACAATGAATTTGTTGCGGCTTGTGACGCAACAATCGAAATTCGACCGTTGGCTTTCATGACAGGCAAAATGGCGTTGCAAAGATACACAGTGCTTGTGTAATTCGCAGCTATCGTTACCGTTGCCTGCTCAGAAAATGGCGTCGGATCACTCCCTTTAAAAGCAATAGCGGCGTTATGCACAAAAACATCAACACCACCGTAATTTTTCACAAGATATTCTTTCAATGCATCCACACTTTTAGAGTCGGAAGTATCTAGAAGGTGGAATTTGGGTTTCAAGCCTTCTCCTTCTAGATCTTTGACAGCCGTCATTCCGCGACCTTCATCACGTGATGTAAGATAAACATTACCATCGAATTGCTTACAAAGTGAGCGAACTATCGCAAGGCCAATGCCTTTATTACTGCCAGTTACCACTGCTACTTTAGTATTAGACATGGTCTGAGATAGTTTGTTATCTGTAAAATATATGAGTATTACATAATATCCATGTATTTCTATATAACAAAATAGTTGGTCGCATCACAGGCCATGTCAACTCAATGTCTTTAAAAAAAACCACTACATTTTTACAGAACTTGATAAATTCTAGCTAGTAAAGAACTTCAGAAATAGTATTGAATAGAAGCTATGGATTAGTGCAGGGGTGGCCAACCAATCCGAGACTGAGAGCCACATTTCTTAATGTGTTACCGCAAAGAGCTATATGATACACACCGGTACCGGTAGTTCAGTGGCTCGCAAACTTTTTTCTCCGCGCACCTAATTTTGGTAAAATTCAAGTTCGCGAACCCCGCAATATTGTAGCACAAGTAAAAAAAAAAGGTCGAACAGTTACGGCCAATTCATTGTAGTAGATTCATTTCATCTCGTTACTAACAGACGGTGATTGTGTTTCTTACATAGCATACTTGTACATTTTTTTAAGAAATTGGGCCTGCGCAGAAGAGCCACATGCAGCTCGCGAGTTGGCCAACCCTGGATTAGAGGAATGATTTAAGAATAATGACTTAGTATATTTTTGCCCTTCGTTCCTTTGACTGCGATTCACATGATTTGTACACACACTACTAGTGCATATGCCGGCTGGAGTGGACAAGGAGGCGCCGAAGGAGTTGGAAGGCAAATGAAATCAAGCGCCACCCCTCCGCACTGGCTGTATAGCGAGGAAGCTACAGATACCATTTGAACATCTTTAATATGATGCGGTGTCAGGAATTCAACCTGAGCGGCTGACAACCTACCATTACACCACAGAATCGACATGATTGTTGATCAAATGAATTGGGCCTAAGGACGGTACCGGCATTTGAATATTGCATGCTGCCTGGATGTATACTAGTAACAATGGAAATGTACAGAAGGATAGAAACTGTAGACTCCTGATTAAGACTCTCAATACCATTTGACAACTTTCTTCATATAGACAAACTCTCCATTTGGCTGTGTCTCTTCTTTCGGAATCGTTGCCAAAAATACTGGAGTTACCGCTCCTTCATCTGGAGTCAATTGGCCTCCATTGTTTGTCAAGTCTGTTTTCACATAGCCAGGACAACACGAATTCACTAAAACATTCTTCTGCGGCAAATTTTCGGCTCTTTTTCCTAATATTCTTGTGTATACAATGACACCAAGCTTTGACATTCCATATGCACTATTATAAAAGCCCATTTTATCAGGTGAGCCATCTTTAGCTGAGATTACAAAGTCTGCCATCGTTTTATCAAGTTGTTCTATCGTAATGTTTGGAGATTTAAACAGCAGTTGATTTTGAGCACTGCATCTTGATAATGCGTAAGTTCCTAACTGTGACGCTAATATACATATACGACCTTGTGACTTCATAATGGGCAAAATTTTGTCGCAAATGCTAACAGCGTTAGTGTAATTAACAGACATCGTTATTTTTGCTTGTTCGTACGGCGGAGTCGGGTCGCTTGACAAGTACAAGATTCCAGCGTTATGGACAAACACATCGATACCTCCATATTGCTTCACCAAAAAGTCTTTAAAAGTATCAACACTCTTCGCATCAGAAATATCCAGGGTGTGAAACTTTGGGTGGAGCCCTTCTTTTTCAAGTTCTTTTACAGCTTGCATTCCTCTTTCTTCGTCTCGAGCTGTTAGGTAGACATCACCATCAAACTGTTTGCATAATGCACGCACAATTGACAGACCAATTCCTTTGTTTCCTCCAGTTACAGCAGCAATTCTTGGTGCAGCCATGGTTGAATTCTGGTAGGCTGGCTATGCTAACTATACTATACGAAAAATGGTGGCAGACGATCCAAATAGTAACATATATCAAAAGTCACCACAGATTTAAGGTCCAGTCCAGTTTATTGGAATATGATTCACAATAAGCTTTCGGATCTTTGCTCCTTCATCAGGTGAAGATCATAATTATTATAGATATTCACAGCAGTAAATATAGCTATAGCGCCGGCGATTAAGTCTGGCTTATAAGGCTAAGATTAGCCCCCACAGTCGACTAATACGGACAAAATGATATCGCCTATTTATCTATTTGCGTTGCCGGGAGAAGCGATTTTCTAGAACGAACAACGATGGATTGCGGCATGACTCTGCAAAAATATGTTTGCACAATCTGTAGCGGATTTATGGCTACGTCATTCAGCAATATTCAATATTCTGTGGTATTATTGAAAGAGTGATGAGTACATGACTGATGAGATGACATACCTTGTCATGAACTTAAATTATTAACTGTACGGTATACACTATATGCAATGGGTCAGAAGCTGGAGGTGCATCGTGCCTCATGTCTAAGGAAGGACGGTAGACCATTCATTCTTAACTGTCGAGGGCGCTGCGGAGCAAAGAGGGCTTGCGAAATATGTGAAGCCAGTGAGGTGCCGATATGCGAAATCTTGTCCAAAAAGTGTAATTGGCTGGTATTGGGCGCTTGAAAGTATATACCGAGTTGACGAAACTAGCTTTAACCCAACTTCTACCTTTTACTAGGGAAGACCTACACAACAGCGGGCAGGAGTAGGCTATATCGCTGCTGGATCACTTGGTAGTTGCAACTGCCGGTGCAATGGAACCGATTGGAGGCGGAGATTGAGAATTCAATCTTTGGTGGTTCAACGCTGTTACCATGCTCGGCTGACTCGATAGCAAACAAGAGTAGGACGTATGGAGACCAAAGGTAAAAACATTATATTTCACATAACCAACGGCCCGGCCACACATACTGTACGATATTAAGCCGCCATGGCGTTGGCGTAATGGGCTAAGCCTACTTGTCAACTCGAGCTACTGTAATGTCACTTAATTCAAGTCAATATCAATGTTCTGCAAAATAATAGATGTCTATAGGATACATAGGCGTAGTAATTGCCATAGATTGTGCGTGTAGGGCAAGGTAACCAGCACCGATAAAATTCCTGTAATAACGCCATCTGGTACGAGTAGCGCGATCTGGATCGCTTTAAACTCATTAGACGTGAGAGGTGTAAGAGGTGAAATACTCGATATAGATACGATAAAATCTTTAGCATGCCCCCAGGCGTTCTGAAAATGCATGCGAGAATTTTTAGATCAGTACTAAAACCATGATAACGCCAGACCGAAAGGTCAACTCCGCAGGACACCGCAGTGACTCAGGACCACTTTTTCTTACTCTAGTTCTTAAAGTTCGATAGGTTCAGTGACAGGCATTGTAGTTAAAAAGATTCGCCGCAGATTTAACCTCTAGACTTGGATTTTTGAGAATTAGGTATATATTAACATTCACAATCTCGCAGAGCTCCGCTCATTCATCAGATGAAGATTCAGGTCATTATATTGTCTTGCGGCCGTGCGGTGTACGTGGGATTATTTGCCGTATCATCCCCCAGTCTATATATTCTTCATCCGTAGAGAATCAGACAAAAGAGGTTGATATGAGAGATGAACGTATTCTGCGTGAGGCATAAATACACAATATATACAGCTCGTCCGCGCTCGAATATGTGCAGGCCGGAGTGAGAATGAAGTCGCAAACTTGCGATGATTTTGCAAGCGTCTCGACTTGATTTTTCGTGTTAGAATAGCCGACGCCGGTGTCTGTCAAAGTGATTATGAAGTCGCATAGGTGTCAGGTATCATAGTTCAATGCAAAAAAGTATCAGGTTATCCATTATGCAATCTGCAATGACTTTGCTAATACCTCGCGCTGCAGTTGATTCTATTTAGCCGATGATCCGTGACATTCTACAAATGCCTCTGATTGAGAAATGTTTTTATGCTGTTGCATCGCGACTCAGATAATATCGCTGTTTTCAACAAATAGCGTACCAATTTGCCCGCACATAACCCAATGGTGGTACTCTGTTTATCTGCTTGGCAACGCACAACATGCTATAGATTCATATCGTGGGCGCTTTCCTCGCATATTCTTACGCAGAGGTAGTACTCTGCGTGTCTAAGTGGCAACGCACAACATGCTTAAATCCTTGCATTTTGCTTATGCGAATTATCGCATTAACGTGTGAAATAGGAAATATGATAAAGTCGATATTTCGTCAAATTCGAGTGAGATTTTTAATCAATTAGGGCTCGCTTACCGTGGCATCACTGGACATCGATGCCCATCGAGTATTCAGTGCGTCTGACTGAATTTGAGCTTGCGAACCAGCGTTCTCTCGCGTAAATAGGCTGTATAGGGTCTCGGGGGCAAGGAAAGGTATTGGATAGCCAGGCACTTAGAAGCCTATCCAATTCCAAGATTTTCATTACCAGACGGCCGTATAGGAGTAGGCCTACACGAAAAACATCGCATTGACGTCAATTTCGTTCTGTGCGCCAGAATAAGTCAGTTACGGTCATTCTGTGACATCGCAAGAAATTTGATCACTTCAAATAGCTCTCACAAGTCGCCTGGAAATCACTTAAAATCGTATCACTAATATAGTAACAGACTTATTATATCTAACAAATGGTACGCCTCTACACTTTGAAGTATATTTCCCTATAGGGAACAATTACTAGCAAGGAAATATAGATGATTTCACTTCGATTTCTCTACGATAATCACGCACACAGTTGACACAGTTATAATGAATTTCACAAAGTACCATGACATTGAATATGGCATTTGCCGACACCCCAGAAGCATGTGATACTGTATTCACCAGCAGCGCGAATTTCTGTGGCAAACGGTTACTAATTATAATTAAGCTCTGATGATTATAGCGAGAAGACGTTTGCCAGTAACATGTTATGTAAACTATGTTTGGTAATTAATACGTATTAATTTATGGTGACCAAAATCGCGGCGGCTAGTGTCATTATTGTTGAAGTCAAACTTGTTACAACGGCGTCAATGCCACGTCAATCGGTTACATTGGCAATTTATCCCTGTGTTGTACCTGGTAGTGACAGTCAAGGCATTGGTTAATTTATTTATAGATGATGGACGCAAAATGATGACTAACAGCACGAGATCATTATTAGTGATTTCCCAATGCCTGGCAGGGATACCAATTTTATTGCGGGTGGTGCTAGCTTAGAAGAGCGACAACTTATATCAGCGTCTTCCTGTCCGAAGGAATAAGAAACGAAGCTCTCTCTATCTCTCGCTATCTATCATATTTTACGCCTCCTCAGAATAGTTTTTGGAAACAGTGTTGAGATTTTCCTTCCCGATTAGGCCTATTGGTTAGAAATGGTAGGATTTCACGTGCTATTTTTTCATAATTAAAAGCATGAGTAACAACTCAGGCTTCCCTCTACACGTCTTATGGTACCAATTATTGAAACGCAGCAGAGGAAATCTTCAATTGTATCAATTCCAGTGTCAGACTGCTACAGCTGAAGCAAAAAATTGTGACCGCAGCTTTCAGCCTTCCCTACGGTATCGCTTGGACAAGATTAGTGTGTTGTGTCATATCCTATCTATCAATCTTGTGGTAAATGGGTTAAGCCTTATAAGTAGGAATAAGCGGGTAGAATTTAATTACATATATGTGTTCTAATAATATGCTAGTTAATAGATGCATAGTGGATAGCAAAGCATCAATTTATTCTGCGTATCTGCTCTGTTAGTCATAGATTGAGACGCCGCGTATGCACACGGCAAAGATGATTCCAGTCTTGATTGACATTTAGTGATTGGGTGACGTTGCATGGCCTACAGTATGTAGTGTCGGACGACTAAGGTCCAGGTTAGTGAGCGATGCGACAGTTCTGCACAGATGCACGTTATAGGAATGAAGGTTGAGTATATAGCCGATAAACCGTCTATCGATGTTAAGCGCCACCCCTCCGCATTATTCTTAACGCGCAGGCAGTCAAGCGAGGAAGCTGCGGATTCCATATAGATATGCTCACACCGTCAGGACACAAGCAAAACAGGCTACAGGTTTGGAAGTAAGCAGTCCGGTCGGAACAGTACTTCGATACGTCAGTGGATGAGGCAATTAATACTGCGGCATTATGGGCACGGGACCCACCTAACTCGAGATCGGCGGCAGTCACACAGACTGACTAGCGTACGCAGGAGACAGCGATACGACCAGTGACAGTTGTAAAGAAAAAATGCGTCAGACGGCTAGCAGTCCTATACTGTGTCGCACGATCAGAAAATATGAGTAAATAATTCCTATAGCCTTTTAACAGTATTATTTGATACGTTATAACACCATACTTCAAACATGGCTTTCAAAGCAGTCGTAGCTTTGAGCCTTTTGACTTTTTTTATCACGTACCAGGCAGCTCATGGTAACGTGATGGAACCTACTGGCGAACGGTGGGGGGACGACTACAGCGCGCCCATGAAAAAGGATCCAACCATAATGGACATGAAAGGGAAACCTATGATCTGTTACCAAAAGGCTAAAGTATCACCAACAAAAGATACTAATAATGGTGACTCGAATCGATTACTTGAGCAATCGACGAGGTTGTTAACAATGGTTTTAGACAAAATTAGAAACGGCGAACCAATTGACATCAAATTCATCGAACAAGCGACACAGGCATTGCGTAATATGTCGAAAAATGCTACGAAAGATGAAGTTGATACTGAAGAAAATACAGAGCTTGGGCTTGAGTTAATGGGTATCGTAGACCGCTTATTACAAAGTGGACAGACTGCTGGCGTTGATGTTTCTGCTGTAAATATGAAGGCAATGGTAATGAATGACAACGAACCAACCCCGACAACAATTCCACTTCCGGAAGGTTTTGATCTACGCACGTTTGGACTTAGCATGGCTGAGTTGCTGAACTTACTCAAGGATCCTTCAATGACATTCATGTTTGAAAGCCTCGGATTGGGACCAATTCTTGAATTTTTACGGGATGATACAGTGCTTGAAGCGCTCTCTGGATTAGATATTGACAGCTTTAATCAGCTTTTGATAAGTGGCGACCTTTTCACTTCTGATGGTCAAATTGATATGAAAGCCATTGAAGGATTGGTTGAAAGATTGCAGCCGGGTGGAAACGGAATGAATGTGACTACAGTGGTTACTGATGCTCCTCAATTTCCTGAAAATCCTCTCCTGGTGACATTCAGTAGTATGATGTCGTTACTCGGTAAGATAATATGGATTATTGAAGGGATTGTTCTCAGCGTTGGCGCACAAAATGTTATGTGGACATGTAATCCAGTTCTTAATGGCCGCACTTGGTGTATAGTCGTATCACCTTACAGCGCCAACCCCGACTCCATACTTGTGCGCCACTGTTTTGATAGCAACAACTGATACGTGGTACATATTTCGAGTCGTTGAATGTGAACTATAGGTCGTGATCCGAGGGTTTTTATAGCCTTTGGAATTGCTTCGCTATGTTGCGTTTAAATTAGTAGGGTGAATTCAGACATTCAGAGCCGGGTGTACTTACGCAGGACTACGGCAGCAGAAGTTATATATATTCCTGTGTTAATGTAGCATGTCTATAGTTGGAGAGGCATCACAAGCCTATATGCATTAGCGCTTTCCACCTTTTAAGGGAATAGTCTCACAGCCACGAAAAAATGCCTCCCCGTCTTTTCTTTAATTCAAGCCGCCATCATTATAGCGTAGCCTACTTCATGTATGTAACTTTTCTCCACTCTAATTCCTCTCTCTCTCTCACTCTCTCTTCAGGTATTGATGCGGAAATAACTCCTGACAATGTGATCCCAATGTTCTTGCAAGGTGTGAGTTTGCTTGCGACCGCCAACGACACGGTAGTTGATGCTTTGATGAGTATTTTGGGCGAAATTTCTGAGGAAGACCTCATCACGCATGGAATGTTGGATGGAATGAAATCATTGGAGGAATGGAGAGAGAATGAGAGCGAAATGATGATGATCTTTGATACGATCATGATGCTTGCAGGTAATTTGAATTCGGTCACTAAGTGGCTTCCGTAGCGACGGCCTTCCTTAGCAACGGATTTCCTTTGGAACGAATTCCTGACAGAAATTGACTGTTCTTAGCGATACTGTATAGAATCCCACGCTACGGACCTTTGACAAACTTGGGAAACACGGGATAGCTTTGTCGCGCACCAACTGATGAAGGGCACTTAACTTTAGTTGCAAATACGTTTGGCTGGACGCCATCGGTCGGCTATCAATACGTTGTCACTAACCGTCTCATGCGCAGGTCTTGAGGGAAACATCACAAGGAACAATTTAATGGAAGCGTTGATTGGCGGCATGCGTTTCGTTGTAACGGCTGACGACTCAATGTTAACTACGATCTGGGAAATGATCGGAGAGCTGGGCTTTACGCCAACAACTGAAAAGACAGGAACGCATATGGGTGGAAGATCTGGCTCTAACGAGGGCGGACTATCCACAAGCACATCTATGGGATCTATGACCACTACGCCAACCACTATGTCAACAACAACGACCACGAAAATGCCTAAGACAAACCCGATGAAAGAAGAAACCTCGACTAGAATGGTCACGACTGAATCGATGGATGGACATTCTGCAATGGCAACGAAAATACCAAAGCCTGAGACGATGTCAATGCCGGGAGGGGACACGATGGTAACGTTCCAACAGCTTATGCGAATGGCGGGTGAGTTTTCTTTATGTACTATGTAGTCTATGTGTGTCAGCATGGGTGTATGTGAGTGTGTGTGTCAGGAATCTCTGAAACTCCTTGATGTTGTGAGTGTGCGTGATTGCGTACACATCCGCGTGCTGGTTTGTGTATATGTAGAAAAATGTGGGTGTGCGTGTGTGTTAATTTGTGTCAGCATGCGCGTGTGTGTGTGTGCATGTACTTGTGCCCCGCAATAGCAACAATAATTAACGGTGATTTCGATCTTACATTCCCCTTCCAGGTGTTGAAGGCGAAGTAACGGATCAGAACTTGATCGAATCAGTCATCACTGCGATACAATATATATTGAATGCTGAGCCAGAAAATGTGGCTGCGTTCATACAAATGTTAGAAGGCGTTCAAGTGCAAAACGGAACTACATCTGGAACGATTTCCTTGGGAGGAATGGAAGACGACGTGAGAGCGACATTCGACAGAATCATGACACTCGCTGGTAAGAGTAGATTGCATAAATTCTCGCTACTGCCTTATTACAGATACGCTCAAGTTATTGTTTTGAATTTTATGGTGTTTTCAACTACTACGCGACACTTTTCACCCTAATCCTCAAATGCACAGGGGTCAAGGGTCATACACTAGGTGGAGTGGTAGAGTAGTTCTTACCATACAGTGCTGTTAATGTTAATTTACCGCCTAGACTTTTTTTACACTAGGAGTCGGTGAAGTGACAGAAGAGAATTTGATAGAATCAGTGATCCAAGCGTTGAGATATTTACTGAGCGCTGATGGCGAAACAGTGAAGAGTATCGCGTCGCTGATCGGGAATTTTGGTAGCACTGGAACGATGGGCGGTGGAGATAAAACAGGAGGCGGAGTGGATCAAACTGAAGAAGACGGACACGGTGATGGAGATAAAACTGGTATGGGTGCTATGCAAGATGTAACCACACCGACGATGACAACGAAAACAACAACGAAAGCAATGACTGATTCGACGACACGGCAAACGATAACGTATTCAACAAAAGCCCCAGTGATGACGCTTGCAACAAGAACGCCACCGATAGTAGGCAACGAAAGGGACATTGTTGATGTTTTCCGCAGGATACTGTTACTGACAGGTAAGAATTCTCGCGATTCACATTCTATTAGTTTCAAGTTGTATGACTTTCTTTCGCTTGAAATATTTTGTTGTTTCTTCGGACTAGACGTCTGGCGTCCACTGTTGGTGGCCTCATCCAGGATTTTCAGACCACTCGTTACATTGGGTGGCCTGTATATTCTACAGGAATAGATGACATGTCTGCGCTATTTGCTCCTCTACGCCACATATATGCGTAACGCATTCCGCACTGGGCGCAAGACCCCACTTGTGAAAGGACGACCGACGGCTAGATCACGTGACGCACAGCTCAAAATTCTACACTTATATGCTTATATTATAATCCAATAGGATTTCCAAGTTCTCGTATGACCCTCATCTGAATTTACAGGAAACGGAAGAGAGATCACAGAGGATAACATCATAGAACAAACGCTATCCGCCATGCAGTTTATTTTACAAGCTGACCGAGACACGATCGCTCTAATCCTTGAAGAATTCAACAAATTTAACTTCCCAGAACCAGTAACCGCGATGCCGCCTTCTGACGACAACAAGGATATGACAACAGGCTCCATGAAAGATGGAGTTGAGATGGTCTGCTATCCAATGACAGAGGCTGATATGAAAAACTATATGAATATGGGGTCACCGGGGTCAAAACAAGTAAATGTAACCACAACGATAGCGACTTCAATGGACGTGAAACCTACAGAGGCTAGTCACAAAGACGCGATGGACAACAAGATGAAATGTGGTGCCTGCAGGAGTGATGAGGTAACGTTTAGTGAGAGTACTCACTCCTTTACGTATTATGCGAACAACCTTCTTTGGCGCTTAGATGCAGTTTGGATGCGAGATGGGTTGATAGTTGATAGTGTGCGCGTGCAATATTTACGGTTTTTAGCCTGGGTTACAATCACAACCGCCACCCTCCACACTCTTTCGATATTGACGGACAAAGAGAGTAACGCAACGGGAAAGTCGTAACGCGTAATGTTACGAAAAACCCAAGAGGATCGAGATCGGGTTGCAATTAGCGAAATCATAATCAGTTAATTGCTAATCATTACCCGGTGTCACAAAGCGGAAAAAGACTGCGGCAAATTCTTAAAATTGCTTGCGTACTTGGGTACCAGCATTGCGCGCGCCCGTGTGTAGACCTATCATAGGAGTGTGAAAATGCAGCAAAAAAAAACAAATAAAGGAAACACTATACGTGCTTATCCACAATTCATTCATAAAATATACTAATTAGTTAAGCTGACGATTTGATGCTTGTAGGAATTGAAGGCAATGATGGACAAGATGGTGAAAGATGAAGTGAGCAGAGTCTTTGCAGGTAGTAAACTGAGATATATATTGCTTCGATAATGTATCATGGTCGTCAATCATCGGCTACTGTATCGCATTGTAAATTTTGCCGAGCGTTAAGACTGATGACACTCGCTATATCTACTCTATTCCATTTTCACCTGACGAAAGCTTGTGAATGTTCTTTTTGGGGGAATTTATTGCGTTTTTCTCCTATACTAAGGCCATGTACGCCAGTTCGATGCTCACGGTATACGTGTCAATACTTCCGCTTTATAGCCCGGATCACTATTACTATCACATCTCTCCGTACTTCCCCGATACCGACTGCCGAGCAGGGACGGAACGGATACCAATTTTAAAGTCTTCGATTTGACTCGGTCGGGAATCGAATAAACCAAAGCTGGACCCTAAATCTGTGGTGCATCTTCTTTACGATATCTATTGATCGTCCGCCATCGGCTCCACATTTTTCTTTATCCGTTGTAATTGTCACCGTCGGCGATTGGCTTCTATTTTTAACGAATAAGATATAAATAGAATTCCAATATTTCCGGAATTCGGTCCGACTTATCTACGATCTTAAATCATTTCCACGCAACTAGTTAGTGATATAATTATATCTAAGCCGTTTGTTTGTTTTTTTAAAAGAGTATAGGAGGAAATTAACACCACGGATTTTACGCCCCGCCCCCGATGTTGTAAAACTTAATTCACAAGCTTTCACAGTTGCGCTCCTTCGCCTGGACGTTTCGGACCACAGACATGAAAGGCCTATAGATTCTATTGATTGATTCCATTATACTTAATCAAATTCTATATTTAGCTGTGGTGATGAATATGGACGCGATCACTTCTGTCCCGTCGGACGTTCAAGTCTTCCTCTCGAAGATGGCGAACGGAATGATACCAATCCCAACAGAAACTCCATCTGAACCAACCGAAACAACAACACCGGGTAAGCGATGGCTCGTTGGAATTCTATATTAGCTTAAATATGAAATAGCTTGATGGTGTTCCTCCGCGACTGTCTTCTCCTTTTGAAAGATATACTAACGGAACGCAGCCTAATTGGAAGGAAGTTTTAGAAAATATGTTTGGTCATGTATAGGTTATCATTTCAAGTTCTCATTGATTAATGCGCGGTTGTGTTTTACGTAAGTGAGTGTAGGCTAAATGACAAAAAAAAATTTGCCGCACAATGTATCGAAACAGCAGCAACAACCGGATCGTAATCAATTATAATATATTGTTTGAATTGATTGACGATGCGACGACCTCCTCGGCTCTATGTGAAGTCGGATCGTCTGTTGATTGATTTGCTGTCGATCAAGCGTAGGTTAAATGACCCAAACAATTAAACTCACAATGACACAATACATCAAAACTGCAGCATCCTGTACAACCGGAACGTGAGCTATTATGTTTATAGTGTGAATCCGTCGGTGATTTTCGAAGGTTGTATTCTTCATTCGTGACATTTTCAATTGCCAATTCGTCAATAGTTTCACAAGTTTGCCTGTTTTAAATCTAAACATATCATATTCGACATATTGTCAATGCACGTATTTTCCATAATCACCTACATATCGTACCGCGTAAATTGAACCCACGACACGTCATCACGTCAATTTCATGGCCTTAACATGAGGTTATCACGTGGTACCTCGTTTACAAACGACTCTACGCATTAATCTTTTACAACATATTATAGCTTACCACTACCGTACGGTGTTAAATGCATTAACGTGACTTATAAAATTGACCGTACGCGAAATAGAATGAGGAGTATCCTAATTCCACATTATTATAAAGCAATAAAGGAAGTATGAGTCAAGCTATGGTTTTGTTTGTAAATGTAAAGTCTTTTGCCCCACAGGCAAGACACGCTTTCATTGTAAATACTGACAGGTACAGGTTAAAAAATTCCCATCACCATAATAGTCATACTGACTGGCGAGATCACCAATTATTATCGTCGCTGAGGCTAACTATATAAAGAAGGTGACCACAGATTTAAAGTGCCCAGCCTTGGTTTATTGAGAATTAGAGCATTCGGAGCTCCGCTCCTTCATCAGGGGAATGTTCTAATTCTCAATAAACTATAACGCTGGACGTTAAATCTGTGGGTGAATCTTCTTTACAATATCTATTGATCGTCCGCCATCGGCTCCATTACACTCTTAACTATATATTGAAACCGATATTCGTATATTTTTTGATAATCAGTATCGGCCGTCGACTATAGGCATTAATGTCGGTTTTGATGATGTTGTGATAATCGGTATCGGCCGTCAGTCAATCGGGGATACTGTGTTATAAAAAATCGTATCGGACTTGAAAAACCAATATCGGTCGACCTCCGGCTACCGCTAAGGGTAAATCCTAAATACAGCAGCAGAGTGAGTGGTGTAAAATTCAACAATATTTACTTGAAAAAAGGCCAAGTTTTAGAGCGCTCTATGATCGCTTTACGCGTATACCCGGCACAGACATTCGTTTCATGTCCGTCTGAAACGGCCCCCGATTTCGCCTCTCCAGTTGGCGTTGCTTTCGCTCGCGTCACACTCTTTACGCTAATAACGAAGACTTAAACGCCGCGCTTATTCAATAAATTGCCATTATAAAAACACTCGCCCGCCTTGCGAAATCTGGACGTCACGACCTCGCGAGCAGTCGTAATCACAACCATATTTTCAATCCATCAAACTTTAGCCACATGAATCGACTATTCTCTGCAATTATCATTTGAAATTCGATATGCACCGGCAATGACGTAATGAGGAAACATTTATAAACTCATAATTTGGTTATTAGGAAGATGAAACGTACCGTAAATCGTCGATATCCTCTCGAGCAATTAAATAACGTAAGCGCAAATTTAAGGCATAAATACCTCTAGGAACCTATGGGAGAAATTCCTACAAAAGAATGAAAGTCTTATTGCGTCATCGAGAGATGGCGAAATTTCCAAAACCGTCGGTAAGACTGTAACATAAATTCAATTGTCCGTCCGATCCTTAGCCAAGGCAAATTGGGAGGGTGGCGACGGAGTGCGCCAAAGCCATGGCCACGTGATTAATAAGAATAATGTTTAATATAATAATACGATCAGATACAGTTCATAATCATAAATAATCATAATCATAATCATAATCATAATCATAATCATAATTCGTTCTTTCGTATTTTGATATGCGATGAATCACAGCCAAAATACGGGGAAAGTATCCACATAGGAGTATGTAGAATGGTGCCTACCACGTCGACAGACAGAGCATCACCTCTTGCTTAAAAATCTTTTGATTTTCGTAATCATGACTTTGCAAACTATAATTGTTTTTACCCTGTGACTGTTGGGAGTCACGCTTCGAGATTCTTTCTATCATAATTTACAAAATATGAGATATGTTGCTCATTTTTTGATAGAAAGCATGCCTGTATCACTCAAATCATTTATATTATCATCATTTTATCAGATTACCAACGCGCAATAACGTAAATTGGTAGAGATACAAGACGATAAGTGTAGTATAATCAAACTTCCCGGCTCTAATCGGTGATATCGGTGACTATCTATTAAACAAGGGGAGCAAATCTCTGCTTGGTACTACCTGTTAGATAGTTAAAAGTTATACGTGTGTATAAACTGTTACGTCATCTGTTTTATATATAGGCTAGTTCCAATACCAGAGGGTGTTCGAAGCTGAGTTGATAAAATACCAAGGGTTTAAATCGCAGCATGACTTCCACTCTCTTCCATATCTCTATGGTTTTTACAATGTTTAATTGAAATTTTGATTTTGAGTAACTCCTCTAGTTGGCGCCACTGACATTCTTAGTGTCGCGGCGCAGACACCTCTTCCTACCGTGTCATCTAACCTCTGCACAGGCTATCCACTACTCCACATCGCTACCTAGCGTCAGAGAAGTATATAAGCTGCACTGAAATAGCACTGAAGCGTGTCGGATCGCATGCTGCATAAAGCAACTCCCAACGCAGTCAAGCCTTTCTACAAATCTTGATTTTTAATTCCACAGCTAAGCAGAGAGATGACGGTAGCGAGATTCCCAAATGGGAAGACTGGTCAACGTTTGGAGGCTGCAGCCGAACATGCGGTGGAGGTCAACGAGTCCGTTCAAGAATGTGCACTGAGACGTATAAAAAGAAAAATCCTGACGACAGCAAGTGTGAAGAAACAGAATCTATTGATTGTAACGTCATGGCTTGTCCGCCAGGTAAAACCAGACGGTCTTAGTTCGCGGAGCGAGAGAGAGAAAGAGAGAGAGTTTTTTTGTCAATACTAGGCAATTAATTTTGCAGTAGGCCTACATAGACTACTACAAGTGTACATTAGAACATAAATTTGCGATACTAAATGACGGACCCAGCGGTCTACATAAATTGTCGGAGAGTCACCTGCACTCAGGGAAAATAGTCTTGCAATACACAGACTTGTTGGCCTACAGTAATTTGACAAAACAGTTACCTGATATGACGTGGAGTCTTCTAAGCAACTGCATAAGCATAAAACAAATGGCAAAATTAGACTCTGGCACGGATCTCGCGATTCGTTATCTGTCCGTATGATGGCTGCGTCACGAGGAGCGTTCTTAGGCTACCTACCTACTTACTCATCGTCGGTACGAACCTCCGGTAAATGAGTAGAATAGCTGCAAAAAGAACATCCTGCATAAAACCACTGCGATTCACTCCCTAGTTCGGTAGTCTATGAAAATGCCGAAGGAATAGTAGAAGGCCTCGACCTTCGTATTGTACAAATAGGCCTACTAATTATACTAATTATATATTCCTTGGATTAGATACGTCACCATCGTAGTGAATATAGATCCATCCCAGTGGCTAGTCTACGAAAAGAGGGAGCCTTGTTATGCATTACAAAATTATATCTTTGTATTAGATCCCTCACCATCGTGGTTGGAATGGGAAGAATGGCTGCCATGCAGTGCTACTTGCGGAGCCGGAACAGCGACAAGGCGTCGAAAATGCACCCAGCGAGTTGAAGGCGAATCATGTGAAGAAATCCAAGCCAAGGGATGCTATAGTGGACCGTGTCCGATACCATCAAAAGCGCGTAAGTAGGCTGAAAGTGGACGATTTTTAGCGTATACGTGTACCTGTAGTGATTGGTACGTGTATGTGTCTAAGTAAATTTATTCACCAGTGGAAGAGAACAGTAGAGGATCTGCAAGAAACTATTATTCTCCTTACGCAAGGAAACACAGACTGGAAAGGAGGAAATGAGTCGAATATGTCTGCTAACATGACCCATTGGTGGTGTGGAGGCAACCGAATGAGCTAACTGTATACATAGCCTCCAGTTGCCATTAGATCCGTTGCTGTAGATCGTATATAGCTTTAGCCATGGACCCAGATCATTAATTGTCCTACTACAGTAAATTCGAGCAATCTAGTTTAGTGACGGCCTTGCATCCAGACGATGAAATACCCTAATAAAGTATAATCGTACTAATACCAATCTACATGTTGAAATCTGTGACAGCTAGCAGGAATAGGGCCATTGAATCGCTTCTGTCATCACTAGGACGCAATAAACTAAACACTCCGACGCATCCGGTGGCATGAATGCACTTACCAATGCGACTATTAGCCTAAACCCGTCTACCGAGGCAATATGGCTGATCTAAGCAAAATTTTGAAAAACAACAGAACAACAATTCTGGAATGAATGGGAAGAATGGGCACCATGTTCCTCGACTTGCGGGCGCGGATATTCCATGAGAAGACGAACGTGCAGTCGGCCACAGCCTGGTGAACTTTCCAACTGTTTGCAAGTGGAGACTCGAATGTGTATGGTACGCGCATGCACGACTGTCGTATCAACAAGAGTAACAACAATCAATCCGCCAACAGGTCAGTGATCCCATTCCGAGGCCTAAGCTAGGACGAGAGAAAGCGTGTGTGCGTGCGTATGTGTATATGTATGTGTGTGCGTGTGTGCGTGCGTGCGTGTGTGTGTAAGAGAGAGAGAGAGGACTCATATCTGTGTGTTAAAGCTTATAAATGCTACAATGGAGTCTGATTCACTTCTAAAGCTGACCTTTTTGCTCTTCAGTAGTAATTGCTTCTCGTTGTTGGAACGAGCTGAACGTCGGTTATTGGCTGATTTTGTTGTTGGAATATTATTCAAGATCTCTGGCCCACAGGATAGGATAGATTTGAACCGCTTGTGGCGAACTGAGTTTGTGGCGAAATTGATCGATAATGAATTTGCCACCACTTATTTAACGTTGTGTGTGGTTGTCAGTTCTCCACATTGACCACACCTCTATTTTCACCATCACTTGATTTGTCGTGTTGTTGACAAGGCTCCAAACCGACCATGCTTTCATTGAAAATAATTTTCAATGCCATGTCCTTTCGTTTCAGCTCCAGTATTTTCCAATTGGGGCAATTGGGGAGGATGCAGTAAGACCTGTGGGAGCGGAATACGCCGCAGAACACGAACTTGCTTGTCTGGATCTTGCAGCGGTCTTTTTGAACAGCTCGGCCAATGTAATAATGCTCCTTGTGTGGTTGTCACTGCTGGGCCAAGAATCAGTAACCCTATAGTACCGACAGTAACGCATCGAAGCACGCGAATACCATCGCGAACATCAAAATCCGTACTACGTAAGTGATATTACACCCATTTAAATTTCGAAAGCTTTTTTGTCTGAGCGGTTTAGACTGTCCGCTTTTTAATCGGGAGGTTCCGGGTCCGATTCCCGACCGAGTCAAACCGAAAACTTTAAAATTAGTATCCGTTCCTTCCCTGCTTGGCAGTCGGTTTCGAGGAAGTATGGAGAGTCGTGGTTATAATAGTGATACGGGCTATAAACTGGAAGTATCGACACGTATACCATAAATTTCAAACAAACAAACAAAATTCTGCCAAATTTGTGCACCGCAAGAGGCGAGAGGTAGGAGGCCATTTTCCGTTGAGCGGCCATATTGTAATTTCTATGCGTAATGCAGGATATGAGGTCAAAGGTTTCTTCAGATTCATTTACTTGTGATATGCTATTTTGCAGCACCCATTGGCGGAAATCCATGTCGGGAGTCAGCGTATAGCACGTTACCCTATAAAGAAAAATGCATCGTGTTCCATGGAAAAGAATCTGGAATGAAAACGTTCGCGGAATACAGATCATATTGCCAAGATAAAGGCGGTGATATCGTCAGAACTGAGAATGTGGAAAAATGGGTGCAAATCGCTTATTGGATAAGGACGATTACCAGCAAGAGTTATCTGTAAGTTGCCTAACTATGATCCATAGAAAGCTGATACGGGCGATAAAATGTGATGCTGGCTTAGTCCATAGGCCTACCCTACTATAGTCTGAACTGTGTCAAAATTGGTTCAAATCGCCTGTTGTGTGAGGAGTTCCGAGTTCTCGCTGAGGACAATTACCAGCAACAGTTACCCAACGAAGGCGATGGTAAAGGACATGCAACCTACGGCCTTGTTACCCGCCTTGCGTCCACCAATTTTCACGGCCTTGTCAGGCCTGCCCCTATCGAACCGTAGGCTATGCTTACTCCACCTCTGCAGATATTTCACCCGAATCGATACGCGGTCATCGTGGGCTCAATCAATCATAATTTTTTTTATTTTGTGATATTTTTTAGACAAGTCAGAACCGACCTTGCTTGGATCGGAGCAACTGACGCTGGAGAGCGAGGTAGATGGTCGCATCCAGCTGATAGGTTGATCATTAACAAACGAAACTTTATGATCTGGAAACGTGGTGAACCGGAACCAGCCAGTTACGACCAATGCGCAATTCTTAATGTATCAAGCGGACACGCCATCAGTGAAAGATGTTCTGACCGGCGTTACGCCATATGCGAATATTAAATTTGGGCTGAAATTAAATGCTATATTTTCAATATCTAAAATTCTCATAGGCTTATCCATTTTCTTGTCGAAATCATAAAGCTCCTACTAGGCCGCTAGGCTATGAACTATTCTCGATAATCCGCAGACTGGAAGCATGGTCTGTCCACGGTCATAAATTCCATGTAGCCTATATATGTATAGCCTCTAGCCTATTTACAAGAAATTCTACACTCAGTGTCGCTGTTGCAGGAATATTTAAAAATTGCCTCGAGGGAGAATTTCGTTGAGGTAGGCCTAGACGATAGCATTTTTGCCTTGTGTGCACAGTGTGCACTGCACACACATACGTTCCAATAAAGAGATCATTCTTGAAGTTATAGGCCTACTTGTGGATTTGGGTGGAAACAGGCAAGGCTAAGCCCAATGCATATTCCGCAAGCTTGGTGCAAAAGGAACCACAGAGATAGAGGCCATAAAGAAAGAGTATACACAACATTGTTAAATTTGACTTAAAGGAAAGAACAGCCTTCTCCCTGATAGCCAGGGACAAGGTCCGCGTGTTCCAAACAGATTGTCTAGGTATACCTGGTTCCCAAGTTGGTAGGCCTACAGTGTTCCGCGCGAGCACGCTGCATCTCTGCTGATAGCCGTTACCGATTGTAGAAAAATCATGAATATCGAGCGAATATCGAAAACGGTAGGTTACATAAATAAAGCTGAGCTCATTAGCTCAGCGTCGTTACGCATCGGTAACCCGCTCTCTGCATTGACGTTCCCCGTCACTTAGCAATTTTGAGATACCCCAACCCTCAGAGATCAAAATATTGCACGGGCAGTTCTTCCAAAGTCATCCTAGTGCAGACGCAGAGAGCAGCGGCGCAGCGATTGGTAGATAGGTCTGAAAAGAAAGACTTTAGAGTCAAGGGTTTTTGGTTATGAGCCCAGAATATTCAAAAGAAACGTTACATAACAACGAAGAGATAAATCCTTGCATTGCTGAAGCGAATTGGTCATACGAATGTTTATCCCGCACTGGATACGATAAGACCAAGTGCGGTATTGCTTTTGAGAATGTGAAAGAGTGTAAAAAGTTTTGGTCTTCAGTAAAATTTAAACGCCAGCAGCAAGGAATCAAACCTTGTATGCCAGGATCTGCAGAAAGAAAACAAATCATTGACTATCTAGATAACCAACTTCCATACGTTTCTGCAACAAAACATCCAGACAGAAATTTGTAAACCGTCACAGACTCACAGATTATATATGGATCTTGACGAAGCACCGATTATTCACGGTTTAGAATTACCTTCAAGATGTATTTGTCCACAATTGGCAGAAACAAATATCACTCGGTTTCTCGTCGGTACTCAATCACTTCGGCAAGAAAATCAAATCCATCATATCGAATTCGACGATGAAAACAACGTCATTGATAAAACAGCGTACTCTCATCCATTTGGAGAAATTTGGCATTTATCCGCAAGTATCAACGATCCACAAATTTTTACAAGCTGTTATCAATCTTTTGAAGACGGAAAGCTCTCACATGATTGTATGATTGGACGAATACCCGAGGACTTCGGCGAAAAATCTATCGGAGAAATTTCAGATAGTAACTTACCAAACACTGTGTCCGCTTTGGAACAAGTTACCCTGATTGGAGCTGAAGAAAATGCAACAAAATTGACAGCTCATTGGAAACCTATTGAAGGAGAGAATTTCTTAATGGTACTAACAAATCATAAAATGACCCTATATGATGTAGAAAGGTCGTCCGCAGCGGTTTCATCATCATACGATCTACCTTTACGAAAAGGTCATCTTTGTCCAATAACTAACGGACGGTAAGTCTGAAGTTTATATGTTTTCGCGACTATGACGTGGTCTACTAACAAATTATATAACACAGCTAATGATAAAAAGTAGGTATTGTGCTGAATTTTGAGAATTTGGATCAAAATGTCTGCTTTATCACATATTATATGGAAGAATATGGTTAAAACACTTGAAACCTACTCTGTTGCTTAGGTACATGAAATTTATCTTTTGCTTTATTGTTTAGGTGGAACCCACATCACTCTGGAAAGATATTTGCTGTAGCTACAGAACAAAGTGTACTCGGATGGGATATACGATCCAACAAGCAAGCCTTTATGATAGAAAATGCTCATGGACATCTTGTTAGGGACATGGATTTCAATCCAAACAAAATGTATTATATTGCAACAAGCGGTGATGATTGTCAAGTTCGATTTTGGGATACGAGGTAAATATCTCATGTACAAGGTCTGTACTCAATAATTTCTCGTATCGTATTAATCGTACAGGAACATACAACCTGCAGTAGGTATGTCTGGCCAACAAAATAAATGCTATATCATATTTAGGGTTAATCGAATTTTCCGAGGCCGATATCCGTATTTTTTGGCCGACAGCCAAGTATTTGATATTGGCTGATTATTATTATTATTATATTCATGCTCTTTCGATAATTGGCTTTGACATCAGTATAGAATGGAGGCGGAATCCTGTATCAACGTTTAAAAATCAATACCGTCTCTACGAACAGGCTTCTCTCATTTGTGCTAGAATGCAGCTATGCCAAAAAGGTTGTCTGGTTAACCACCTTGGATGTAATGAAGTCTTTCTGTTTTCAGAAGCCTGAATGAACCGGTCCATGTACTGGCTGATGATCATTCTCATTGGGTTTGGTCGACAAGATTCAATCCATTTCACGATCAACTTGTGCTGACCGGTGGGAGCGACAGCAAAGTTATTCTATACAATTTAAAGTATGACATTTGTATTGATGGATAGTGGAATCCGAATCCGTTTCTGAAATTGCGGAGGTCTCTGCATGGCAACACACAATTGTTTAGTGCTCACTCAGATGAGGCAAGACATGCATGTTATGTAATATCCTGCCATGTATTGTAGCCACCCCGATATGGTTAATTTGCACAAATTGCACACTGAGTACACAAGACTGAAAGAATGTTGTTCCCCTAAAAGCATTATCCAATCTCCGTGAGTTGAGTAACTTAGGGCAAGATCCACATGTCAATATATTGGTAGAGTATATGAGTAAGTTCATGTTCAAATGCCCCTGAAACCCGAGCACTTTCCTTGAACATGCTGCCTGGCTGCCCCTGTGTTTTCCAACCACGTGTACACAACACATAAATATACAACTTATGTTGCATTTTGGTTGACAGGGCTATATCGTCAGAGCCTTACGAACAGGATTTATCATCTGATGATGACGATTCACAATCCAGTAAATCAGACGACGACTATCTTCCGGAGAAAAGTTCTTTAAAAGATGGAATCATTGGAGTCTATGAAGAACATGAGGACAGTGTGTATGCCGTTGAATGGAGCGCGGCAGATCCATGGACTTTTGCCTCACTTAGTTATGATGGAAGATTCATTATAAATCGTGTTCCCAAGAACATTAAATATGGAATCTTATTATGAATGCTTTGGTCTCACAATGAAAAATGATGTGAACTATATGCTTATCTTGATAGTAGTAGTAAATTGGATTGTACATTCGCGTTGTGATTAATGCTGATGTCAATCTCAGCTCGTCAAATCGAGACAGTTGTGATTCCGAATATGACAAAGCTACCACAGAAGCAAGAGCTATCTTAATCTTAGGCAGACGTCAATCGGTTGAGGGATGCTTGACCTGTCTAACGGCGCCGCAATGGAGTAGTTACCCCATCCTACGCAGTCTCTACAGTCATACTTTCTGAAATAAATTGTACTTGATCTGCCCTTAGATTAAATTGTGCTTGATCTGCCAATAGAAGTGAAAGCAGAGCAGTTAGGCTATACCATACGTCAGAGCGTAGCCCGGGCGGGTTAGACTGGGTCCGCCTTCTGATCGGGAGGTTCCGGGTTCAATTCCCGACCGAGTCAAATCGAAGACCTTAAATTGGTATCCGTTCCTTCCCTGCTTGGCAATTGGTTTCGGGGAAGTGACCAGTGATCCTGGATATACTCAGGTATCGCAGGTAGGCCAACTGCAGTTCCATATAGGCTATGTATCATAGTGTCTTGTCCACAATCGAATGTTCCAACGGGGGTAGCCTATCCACATTTTCTTAATCTATTATCAATTTGCAGCGCAGGTAGGTCACCCATTTATGCACGATGCAATTGCAAATGCAGCCTATTGGTCCGTCAGTTCAAGAGGATACTACTTGGACGGAACCGCTTCGCTCCGCAATGCCTTTCCTATCATTTAGGCTACACCCCGCCTCCACGCAAACAGCAGGCCACGTGCCTAGCCGGGCGGGTTGTGGCTGACTCAGCCGGACCCCACCCAACCTGCCCGTGAAACGCCTTCTCCTCTATCCTAGTGGGTACCCGCGTTGAAAATTAATCGCAGATCAAGAAAGTGGGTGTAACTGTGCTGGAAATTAATCCTAGATTAAGAAATAGTGGATACCTGCGACACCTGCTGATACTTGCGCTACCCAGTAGCCTACTTCATGTGGAATGCCGCTTTTTCTAAGCATACGATGCACTACATGGAATGGATGGATCATGTTCTCTTCTTGCCAGATATATGCAGTAGTTAGCCGCATAAGGTAATGGAAAGTGACATTGCAACAAAAGCATGCCAAGAAGCAAATATGACGGCGGTAAGATTTATCGTCCGCGCAGCAGATGGAAGCATCGAAGTTCAAGAAATATCACCTAAGCAAATAGACCCTGTTGAAACTGAGGAATTGATCGAAGAAAGTCCTGTGGACAACATTATATCCGATACACAGTCCGATTGTCATAACTATTATGTTCGAGACCCAACAAAACGACCTCATCCTACCGCGGAAAGTGGACAGAGCCCGATCACTGAAGAAAATGTAAGATATGAAGCTCTCGATGGTGTTGTATCAGAGTTGAAATCATACTCTGAGTGTAAAAACAGAAAACGGCCTCATCCTAGTTCGGAGTATGAACCATTCGCTAATTCTATCACAGAAGAGAATACAATACATAAGACTCCTGAAGATGGTGCACCAGAAATGAAGCCCAAGTGCAAAATATATTATGTTCGAAAAAAAACTATAAGGCTCCATGCTTGCGTGGAGTGTTGTGAATCATTTGCTAATGCATATGCTCTAAAATGCCACAATGGACAAATCCACACAGAAAAACGTATCCATCCTTGTTTGGAGTGTGGTCTACAGTTCGAAACACCTCTTCAGGTACAGGACCATCTAGTTGTACATTCGTGGAGTAGAAAACATACGTGCCCTATATGCAAAGAAGGTTTTTCAAACTATGGACATCTTAGTGAGCATTTGAAGATACATTATTCAAAGAAACAATATGCTTGTGGCTCGTGTGGGACTGAGTTTGCGTACAAATGCAATTTGAAAAGACATGAGTTGAAGCACATCGTTGAAATGAAAGTTGGACAAGTTGTGACTGATGGCCAAAATATTGAAAATGTGCTAGTCCAACTGTCGATGAATTAAAATATCTTAAAGATTTCACTGTTAACATCGTTGACAAATACGAATGCTACTCGTTGTGAAATGCGATAGGATGATATATATTTTTTTTTTCAAGTACACGCTTTTTCTAACAAATCAGTGCATTTTAAAGAAAGGGTCGATATCTATCTCTATGTCACAGCATTTGGAGTTTTGGACACAAGCCTAGTCGATTTGTGACTTGCAACCAGTGTTGTGATCAAGTGTCCAAGTCAGTGATTTTGAGTGAGTAGTCAAGGGAAAGGGACTGACACAGTGAGACTTTCAAAAGCAAGTAGAGCCTTGAGGATTTTCAAAATTTAACAAATATAAATCACTAGGCCATGTAGTCGAACCATTTTGCTAAAAAAAATGTACAACTAGGAACAGACGTGAAATCGATAATCGCTAGCATTCTGTCCTCAACAACCAAAAATTTTCGGTCAATGAGCTTGCGACTTGATTCATCACAAAGTCGCTGGGGGCATGGCTCTAATCTACTGGTACATACGCTTCACGAGCATTAACAACAAAAAATTCTCTAGCCAAATCAGAATGCTTGATCGGTCCAGTAATATCTCTTGGAACTTTTAAAAATACTGCAGTCAGTTTTCCACCATATAGGCAACCACTGTCTAATCCTGTCGAGTACTTCTCAATCTGTAGTTTCTTAATAGCGTCGTGTCCAAAGTAGATATGCTGCGGGCCTTGCCAACACGTCGCCCACATATAGCCATCATCTTGTTTCGAGGTAGGGACTAAAACACGCGAATGAAAAATATCTTCAGTCCATTTTAACCCTCGAATGTTCAACATGTCATGATCCTGTTGCATATGCAGAGGTAACTTAGGGTTAATCCCACCGTGGACGACTAAAATGTTTAAAAGTGGGATGGAAATAGTATATGGGAGATTTGCTAAAAATGAGAACTGCTTATCTGTTATGTTCGTGGCCCATGAGTTGGCCCATCTTGGGTCTATGTTAGCTTTTTGCCGCTTTTTGAGAGCTGTGCCCAGCACTGCTTGTTCGTGGTTACCTCTGATACAATGTACATCGTTAGAGGTCATGATAAAATTTAACATTTCGACGTTTTTCGGTCCTTTATTCACCATATCTCCAACGAAAATTGTGACAAACTTTCCGCCGTGTTTTTTATGCACGTTGGTGAGCAATTCCATCGCTTCGTCATAGCAACCGTGCACATCACCAACGATAAGTATGTCACGACCTTTGAACTCCTCGTATGAAAGCGTTCGGTGTTTTACGAATGGTTGTGTTGTCGCAGGGTAGATATCTTGGCCAGTTGTTCTTGATGAGTTTCTCGTTTGTGTTTTCCATGCGACTTTGAATCGACGAAATAGAAACGACGCAAAATATGCCACAATCGCAGTCATCTGGATAAGACGCCAAACAAATCAGAATTTGGCACAAACTATCACCTGTACTAGCTTATAGACAATACCTTGCATCCGATGTAGGGATTTCAACATCACTTCTCACAGGATAAAATCTACACTCTCACACTGAGGTCATCTCGTAAATATAAATAATAATCTGACAATTTGCAAACACATCATTACAATTACAACAGAAATATAAGGGGGTAACTGGTAACCAAGACAGAGTAAGCATTAGCCAATATAGAAGATACAACTCATGTAGCAATTCACCAAGACTCAATGAAATGAAATCGCTGCACTGGAACAATCATAGTTGGAAACTTTTGTCTTGCAGTCGGTAAATCGCCGGCAAGATACCTTTGCGAATAACGGAACTAATATTTCCACAATCGTATCCTTACAGTACACTACCAAGCTGCGATATGCTGATGGAAGAAGACCGCTGCTGCCCATACGCTGGATGGGCTAGTAAGTGTAATTATGTCACTTACTCTCCTCCGCGTTCATTGGTGAAACGTCACGTTAGCGACTGAATCAAGGAGCTGTGATATGCGAATGCAGAATTTAAGTTGGGTATAAAATTGATGATGTAATCGGCATCTTACAGCAATGGGGTGGCCGCCACCCCGTGCTGACCTCTACGGGATGGCGTAGACATCCTACCACCCCGTAACGTTCTGCCGTGGAACTACATCCCTGTCATCCATCTACTGTGCTAGCCTATGGGCCTATACATTATTCAAAATATGGTCAGATAAAATGGAAATACAATACACATCTAGCACAAGAAAATATGATTTGCCAGTTCTAAAGACTAGTGAACAAGAATATGTGTAAACGATTTTGCACCACAAATCATTTCAAAGAAACAAGAAAATTTGTGTTAGGAACCAAAGAAATACAAATATGTGCCCACCAATATTATGTCCCCAACTGAAATCAAAATGTTATTGCCACTGGTTGTGACACGATTAACAGTTCTCTTATGGTGAGTCCCAGCATCCTCTATCTAGAAGTTAAACATTCAGATGATAAACAGAGCCGGCGTCGCCAACAAAAATGTTTAATCATTCAAAGACTTCTCCTGGTTATTGTGGGATGGTTATCACTCTTTGCTGTTCGTTGACAGGATCCTGTAAGTTCTTGTTCAACTGTGTGAGCCATCTTTTCGTGGTGGTATCATCTTTTAGAACCACGAGGAATGTTGCATCTTTCAGTTGATCAGGAAGGCATTGTCGCAATGCTTCTTTCGCTCTTGGATTGTCGGAGAGACGTAAATAACAACGTACAACGTGCTTCAGTAATCTTGCAGACTGGTCTTTTGATAATGACATCACCATTTTGCCAAGTATCATGGCAACGTGAGAAAATCGCTCATACGTTTGACAAATATACTGCAAACCAGTGTCGTCAAGAAGGATTTTTTGGAGAATAAAAGTTGAGACCGTTTTCGATAATTCTGTCCCGGATTCCATAATTCTCAGGCAAAGTGGAATAATTTCTGTCGTGAGCAAAAACGTGATAACTTCTTGCTCATCAGTTTTGACCAAAGCTCCAATAACACCAAGACTCGTCAATCGTAAATATTCAAATGGTCGAGTTTGGCTTGACGTATGCAAGAACGGATATAGAAATATTGGAATATGTGCTGTTAAAAACGCTGTACGTGTCTCAGGGTGCGATGCGACACATTGCAGTAACGCTAGTGCGTTACAAACACGATTCGACTGCTGACCGCTCAATGTGGCTGGATGGACTGACGGGTAGAGGTTGACGATTTCTTGCAATAGAGCCGCAATAGTTCCAAAGGAGTGCCACAACATTGGTGCAAGATCAGGGAGCGTCTCTCGTTTCTTGCTGAGTTCAATTAGTGCGGCTTCTCGCTTATCTGGACTTGTTAAATCATTGATCCATTGGTAGATACTTTCTCGTTCCACAACAGGCAAAGCGCCTGCAAGGTTCTGTATCTGACCAGGTGCAGCCATTTTCAAGACATATACACTCTTACACTAAACTGTAAAGGAAATAACAAACACAAATATAATTGATATGAAGAACACTATTCTGTAAAGTAAGCTACCAAATGATTCGTGTTGCGTTTATGCTAATCTGTAGAGAGAAATAAACACCAAAAAAATACGGTTGATGAAGAATATAATACCGTACTATATACAGTATAAATAAACTACCAGATGATTAGTGAGACATTATATTGCAAAGAATGTATTGTCGAGTATTATTGCAGTGAAGATGGCAGGCAGACAAAATAGAACCCTGATACAGGGAGTTATTAGTACAGTCGTAATACGGTGCAACGAGACATGGGATTGGTAAGAATGGGCACATTGAATCGAATATATATTCTTGATAAGTCAATGATTCGAATCGATGCATAGACAATTTCAAATCGGATATATTTGTCCCATCTAGAGTTCAAAACTTTTTAGGTTGATATCTATATGGACCAAGAACGACTTTGTGATCCGTGACAAAAATGGTTTAAATCGACAAATAACACTGGGCTCGTGGTGAATACAGAAGTATCGGAGAACAATATTCAACAATTTATTCATAGTTGGTCCTCGCTCCTCACTAGCAAAACAATAGACTGAAAGATTAAATTCGATTCGAAAAAGTATTCGATTTGCCCATCCCTAGTCTGCGAGAAAAAAACAAGGCTTTGCAGAGTAGCCTATAATGCCTTTCAGCAATATATCGGAAGCAAATCTTGCACACACAGCATGGTATACATGTACCTAAATTTATGTACCGGTATTTATACAGATAACACAGTTTGTAATAACGTCCGAACAAAATTTATATTCGGTATAATAGTACTGGTAAATCCAGTTCAGAAGCTTTCAGTGCTCCGCTCAAGCTGAAATGGATGTGAAATCTGTGGTGACATTCTCTACACCTATTGTAGCGATCTCCCTCACTCGGATACAATCAAAATTGATCATACAAAATAGTCCTATAAATGCGATATTGTACTAAGACTTTAGTCAGTGGAGTGGAAAGTGGATATGCAATATCAAATATAGAAGAGAAGTTGTGAAGGATACTGCATGAAAGAAAATTAGCAAAAAAATAGATCAGCTGCGTCAATATAATAATGTCTAAATGTGCAATTCAACATTTACGGTTCTGAAAAAGGAGATATCTCTGCAGAGAAGCAGGTACATTCAACTTTGCAACAAGTTCTTTAGTAATGAAGTTGTGTTTCTCACACAAAGTACAGCGAATGGTCCACTTGGAGAGTCGAAGTAACGATGACACATTAACAATATCTCGACCAAAAACATTTTTTGTGATATCAGTAGAGATAACAGAAAAATAGTTCACTACAATGTCTAGTTTCTGGAATAATTTTTCAATGTGAAAAATTTCCACGATGAGTTTCAAGTCATGTTTCATGATATCTCTTTTGTAGTATTTCTTACTTCCACATACTGTCATGCATGCCAAAAATGTATTAACATTGAGATACCGTATTTCCAAAAATCCACCGTTAAGAAAAAATATCAGCAACGGTTCTGTCATGTAAGCTAAACAATATGCTAGCTTTCTAGACCCCATAGTGGCGATGTGATTTAGCGACATTCCGTAATCAAGCAAAATTTTGACGACGTCAATTTTTCTTTGCATGTCTGTCTTCGATTCACTTTTCAGAATTCTTGGCCAAATACGTAAATGCATACGCCTATCCCATGACGAGAACGTAGGAGCGCCCATTTCTAATAAGTACTTTAAACATTGTGTCTGTTCATTTATTGCAGCTACGGCGACAGCACGTGACCCATATTGTTGATCTAAGGGAACAACTTTACAGAGAATTTTCAACACGTCAATGTGGCCTGAGTTTGCAGCCACTGATAAAGGACACAATGTGTCCATGACGTACAATAAATCAAGACTATCATCATCTCTTTTTACTGTCATGAGTGGGTCAGCATTGCTATTCAGCAATGCCTTCACAATATCAGTATGACCTTTTGCCGATGCCTTATACAATGCAGTATAACTTCCATATTCTCTGTGCAATAGACATCCTACCTCATCAGCTCGTTTATTTACATCAGCTCCTGCTTTTATCAACATATTGACCACCTCTAGATGGCCGGTTTTGGCTGCAATATGGATTGGTAACAGCCCAACGGCATCTTCTTCATTTAACAAATGTGGCAGACGGGTTATGATTGTACTTACACAATCTGCATGCCCGCTGAAGCAAGCAGCATGCAGAGGAGAGCCACATTCAAAATTAGTTGCTCCGTCATAAAACCCAATCAGTTCCTTTACTATATCATTATGACCATTTTCAGCTGCTTTTGATAACGGCGTATCTGCGTAAGGTGGGTGTCGTAATTTTACAACCTCACTTAAAAAGGATTTTCCATGCAATTGACCACTCTCGAGAAGCTTCTGCACCACATCTAGTCTTCCATTCGCAGAAGCGTCAAGGATTATCTTATCCATTAATTTTCAGCCGCCACAGTCTTAGCAACACCAGCAACGACAAATAACCTACTGGTGGATGGGCTACTCCGTGAGCTTCAGGGACCGTGCAGCTTATTATACAATGTACACTTTACACTAAACTGTAAAGGCGATATACAAAACGCAAATATGATTGATTTGAAGAGCATTACACTGTGAAATAAAAATACGGGATGATGGGTGCTGCATTTACACTAACCTGTAGAAACAAATAAAGGTAAATATACAGAATTACTCCCCACTCACAACGGAACCGAAGGTGGATGGTAAATGACAGAATGAGGCATGCTGGTTACGAATATCAACATCCCGCCAGTCGGAAACGTAGAATTTCGAAGATACGGACAGCCAAAATCTCAACGATCCCAAGCAAAATCGCGCACCAAAGCACTAGATCAGATACGGCTACAAACACTGTCACGCTCCAATATGGCCGGCGACGTAGAGTACGCACTGCTCCGTTCTTATCCGCGTTGTATGGTGCGATTAGCAATACGGTGCCTGGCTCGCTCCAGAGTGAATATGAAACTAGACTTTGGCTGGCCCTTGTGCGCATTGCACGGGCGCCTGGAGTTCGGTGCCATAGAGATTTGGAGCAGAGGAAAGTCAATGTACCTTGAAATTTCTGACTCCGGATATTATTATTGCGCGAAACTCGGATGAACTCCGTAAAAATGCGAGGAAAATCACCGACGATTTTCCAAATGATACGGCATGACCACTGAGATTAAAATGACACATATCCATCTCAGTGGTGCACACACTACTTAGAAGCAAAGTGAACGTATTATAGATAACTAAACTATAGAAGCAGAGTGAATATATTATAGATAACTAAACTAAAGAATATATTCAGTTTGCTTAGAAGCAGACCGAGCACACAGCCCCAGCGCGTGTGCGTAAAAACCTTGGGTTAGGCCAGTTGGTTCGCGCGATCCCTAGGCTTCTGTTGATGAATCGTACGTCGAAGTTTAATTTATCGTTCCCAAATCGAAAATATAGACCTATAGGCCTACGCATGGCCTACTTTAGTAGTTGGCCATGGCCTACGATAAGTAAAGGTAGGCCTAACGTTCAATGCTTGCTGTGTGTCTTCGGAGTCCTAATAAGAAACGGAAATAGGTCATGGGAGGATTTGTGAAGGGTCGAAAACAAAATTTCGGTTGAATCTTATATAGCCTACTCGAGCATAGCTCTATAGTGAATTGACTTATCCAATACAACGACAGTTTCATCACGTTTTATTGTCAATAGTAATTCGTTGTCGTAATTCTCTGACATTTCTCTGTATATGATGAGTTGCTATTGAACAAATTGAATCCTTGATCGACTTCTTTGACGTGAGCAACACGCAGCAACGTTTAAATTACCACCACCTTAGGAAGTGACCGTATTCATTCAGGTATAGACACGTTCATTGCAAAGGAGAATGGGCGTAATGTTAGTATAAAAGCGACAGTTTCACTTGCAATAGGCCTAGTTGTAGAGTGGAGGGTGAAAAAGCTATAGCTATAGGTACACCAAAAGATGAGCGCGCCTCCAAAATTTATTACCATACTCTACACGTTGTTGCGTGGTCTATAGCAAATAGGTTATCATTAAATATTCATGTATTAAATGATTCTTGCCGATATCAATTTCGATCTATCTGCCAAAATATGATAAGATTATAGGTAAATAAGAAAAAGGAATGAAATAAATAAATCTTTAGGGATTTTATGTCCTATGATTGATACCAGAAAGTGCAGAAATTCCTTGAAATCGTGGCCGCTGAATATATATAATGACGATTGATGATCCGAAAGGAATGTGAAGAAGTAATCTCGCCATTCCCGTTAATCTTGAGCGGGGGTTAAGAAGCTAAATTTGCAGCGTCAGTAAAGGAAAACTTGCGAGCGATGAGGTCGCATGAGCGCAATAAGATGCGGTAACGACTGGGCTATTATAGATTAAACGTTAAGCCATAGGCTCTATATGCATCAGAGCTAATATGTAGGTCTTTAGTATAGATGGTGACGTAACTCAAGAGACGTGTCACCCGCTGTTATGGACTGGTCAGGATAGGTTGGACCTAGTGCCTTCCTACAAATGCAAATTTAATGCATTTGCAATGCGATGAATAGGTCGACTCTACAGGTAGAAATAATAATTTTTTCAAGCAGTATCCATCGTATCGGTGAGGCTGATGTAGAAGTCGCCTATATATAGCTTATAGTTCTATTTTTTCAACCATTGGTATCGGGAGTCAGCCGTAAGGACGTTGACACTAAATATCGGTCAAACACTGTCGAGAAAAGTCAATGAACCTTAAAATTTCTGACTCCGGATATTATTATTGCGCGAAACTCGGATGAACTCCGATTCGGAACCACAGACATCGATCAATCAATTTATTAATATATAACAATTTGAAAATGGTGCAGGCACAACGTAAAAATGCGAGGAAAATCACCGACGATTTTCCAAATGATACGGCAAGACCACTGAGGTTAAAATGACACATATTCATCTCAGTGGTGCACACACTACTTAGAAGCAAAGTGAATATATTATAGATAACTAAACTATAGAAGCAGAGTGAATATATTATAGATAACTAAACTAAAGAATATATTCAGTTTGCTTAGAAGCAGACCGAGCACACAGCCCCAGCGCGTGTGCGTAAAAACCTTGGGTTAGGCCAGTTGGTTCGCGCGATCCCTAGGCTTCTGTTGATGAATCGTACGTCGAAGTTTAATTTATCGTTCCCAAATCGAAAATATAGACCTATAGGCCTACGCATGGCCTACTTTAGTAGTTGGCCATGGCCTACGATAAGTAAAGGTAGGCCTAACGTTCAATGCTTGCTGTATGTCTTCGGAGTCCTAATAAGAAACGAAAATAGGTCATGGGAGGATTTGTGAAGGGTCGAAAATAAAATTTCGGTTGAATCTTATATAGCCTACTCGAGCATAGCTCTATAGTGAATTGACTTATCCAATACAACGACAGTTTCATCACGTTTTATTGTCAATAGTAATTCGTTGTCGTAATTCTCTGACATTTCTCTGTATATGATGAGTTGCTATTGAACAATTGAATCCTTGATCGACTTCTTTGACGTGAGCAACACGCAGCAACGTTTAAATTACCACCACCTTAGGAAGTGACCGTATTCATTCAGGTATAGACACGTTCATTGCAAAGGAGAATGGGCGTAATGTTAGTATAAAAGCGACAGTTTCATTTGCAATAGGCCTAGTTGTAGAGTGGAGGGTGAAAAAGCTATAGCTATAGGTACACCAGAAGATGAGCGCGCCTCCAAAATTTATTACCACACTCTACACGTTGTTGCGTGGTCTATAGCAAATAGGTTATCATTAAAAATTCATGTATTAAATGATTCTTGCCGATATCAATTTCGATCTATCTGCCGAAATATGATAAGATTATAGGTAAATACGAAAAAGGAATGAAATAAATAAATCTTTAGGGATTTTATGTCCTATGCTTGATACCAGAAAGTGCAGAATTTCCTTGAAATCGCGGCCGCTGAATATATATAATGACGATTGATGATCCTAAAGGAATGTGAGGAAGTAATCTCGCCATTCCCGTTAATCTTGAGCGGGGTTAAGAAGCTAAATTTGCAGCGTCAGTAAAGGAAAACTTGCGAGCGATGAGGTCGCATGAGCGCAATAAGATGCGGTAACGACTGGGCTATTAGATTAAACGGTAAGCCATAAGCTCTATGCATCAGAGCTTATATGTAGGTCTTTAGCATAGATGGTGGCGTAACTCAAGAGACGTGTCACCCGCTGTTATGGACTGGTCAGGATAGGTTGGACCTAGTGCCTTCCTACAAATGCAAATTTAATGCATTTGCAATGCGATGAATAGGTCGACTCTACGGGTAGAAATAATAGTTTTTTCAAGCAGTATCCACCGTATCGGTGAGTCTGATGTAGAGGTCGCCTATAAATAGCTTATTATAGTTCTATTTTTTCAACTATTGGTATCGGGAGTCAGCCGTGTAAGGACGTTGACACTAAATATCGGTCAAACACTGACGATCGGCATTATTCATGATTTTTCATAATATAATGGGCATGTCGGCCATCAGCCAGACGATATATGAGACCGATTTATCGTGCATGCATTTTGGTGTTATCGCTTTTGTAGTTTAGACTTTATGGCGTTTTCAAAACTACTAGGGTCATGTACGCCAGGTCAATACTTCCGGTTTATAGCAGGGGTATCAATCCCAAACCATACTCCGCCGATACTAACTGCCAAGCAGAGAAAATAAGAACGGATACCAATCGCGCGTCGTGCCCCGAACTTCCCGATCAGAAGGCGAGCAGCCAAAATTGTTGACCAATTGGTTTCTTATCCTTTTGCAATTCAGTACAGGCTAGATAGTAATATTTTTTCAAACAAAGACTTTGCAATGGCTACCGAAGCAACACTAGCTGAAAACAGCAGTTTTTCACGGCCGACAATGAGATACCCACGACCTCCCAACTGTGGCGATATGTCATTCTACTTCTTCGGGAACTTCCGAACATATAGAAAGTGAGTAGAAGATTGAAAATTAATTATTTAAACATTTAAAGCCTTTTTAACGCTGCTCTCCACAACCTCATTCAATTCAATCTTACATTATTTTTCCACACAATAAAACGTGATGAAGGATACTTACGATCTCGATTGCCAGTTGGGTCGCAAACAGACAGATGAGTACCACGTCATTGTAAAGCATGGCTCACATCTTCGATCGCCCCTCCCGCAGGCTGATAACATGGTCTACAACAGTCTATAGCGACAACGGCTGCGTTTTATGGCATCAGTGCTTCGTCCAGGTCCAACATGTCTTTCGATGGCTTCTTTAATATTCCACCAGTGCTTAGGCCAATATTAGAAAACGGGCACGTTTATCATGATGTCCATATATAAAGCCCACGGGTTAAGATTAGTGATGACCCAACCGTGGTGGTACATTGCAGTCACCGTAAACATTAGTAATGTACGTAGAGAGACACACTCTGCACCGTGCGCCGATCCTCCGAAGCATTCGCCGGTTTATACATATTGATATGTGCTTTCATTTTCCTATAAGCTACCGACTAACGTCAGTCTTTGATAACTCGATTCACGTCATTTTCAGCTTCGAGGCCGAAGAGCTACTGTTTATGTCAGTGGGCGCAATTATCAGTTTTGCGGCGATCGCAGGGAATCTTGTGGTCATAATCGTTTTCCTGATGACGAAAGAAATCCGAAATTCAGTCCCGGGAATTTACAAAGTCTCACTGGCATGTTCCGACCTTATTCATGGATGCTTGGCTCCGTTTATCATATTTAACGAGGCCCAAACTCTACAGGCATTTTTACGATTTTATATCATTTGGCTATGCTACTTTGGATTATGGTTACTGAGTACTACAGTGTCGATTTGCACGTTAAGCGCATTAGCGTTGGATCGTTTATGCGTGATTTGGTCTCGGACAATCAAACCGAGTGGCAGCCCCAAAAAAATCGCTTCGATCATAATCAGCGGGATATGGGCGGTGTCGATTGTTATTGCAGTGATCCCAACATATTTTATTTCTACCGCGAAATTAGGACCAATTGTGTCTGCTAGTGGTACATTGCTTATTGTACTTGATTTAAAACAAGCTTACGTGGCTTTTTTTAGCACTGGGTTGGGCTTAACTGTAATTTGTAATGTCGCTTTGGTTTATGTGATCAAGTCTAGACTGAACGAAATTGGCGGTTTAATCGCAAATCCTAACGATCTTGGCAGGAACCGACAACATAGAAAAGCTGCTGTGACAATTTTGATCATGTCTGTCGCATTTGTTGCAAGTGTCTCGCCACTTGCTATTTACTTATCTTTGCCTCAGTCAGAGTCCACTGCAGTGTGTTTCATGCCACTTAGCGAAATGAAGGGCGCTATTGTACATCAATATCCCCGATATAATCGCAGATTGGAAGCATCGATATGGTTGCTATACGTGACTAATGGAATTTGGAATTGTATTATTTATAGTTTTCGAGACGCGTCTTTTCGAGATGCAATCAAAAAAATATTTAAACGCATTCCTAGTCCTAGGCGTGATTCCGCCCAGTCGACACAAAATACTTTTCAAATGCAAGCGGTGGCTTAAGCCTTGCAATATGAAGACGATTTATAAAAGAAGGCCGGATCTTTCGCTAAAATATTCTGTTTGTGAATACCAACATAAATTTCATTGCCGATATTTCTAAGTCGCGAAAGTGATTTCAGTCCCGTTTAGACCGAAAGCATGCAGAAAGTGATAGTGTGGCATTCTGTAATGTAGGCCGACGATGCTTGCACTGGCGTGTCGCCTACTTTGGTTCGATGACCATTGGGCCTTAGAGATATAACTATGTATAAAGTTCTTTCCAGTAAATGTGTTAATTTCAAAGAAAATTCTATTTGTAAGATATTCGAAGAATATACAGTAGTGCAGCCGATGGCGGATGATCAATAGACAGCGTAAAGTAGATCACCACAGATTTAGCGTCCAGCCCTAGTTTATCGAGATTTAAAACATTCACTAGCTTTCGGAGCTCCACTCCTTCGTCAGGTGAAGAGGAATATTCAAAAATTCAATTATCACACAAATATCATTATTTTGTGAACTAAAATTGTGTGTACAGTTTTATTTCTTTCGCAAATTGAAACTGCGGGAATATAGTAGGCTACCCGCGATAGGAATCTGTAGCAAGATCACATATTGTCAATTATTGTGTAAAGCTACAAGCTTCTCTGATCAATAAAAGTCATTTACGAAAAGATTGATTGAACAGGCAAGGAACGGGATCGCGGTGGCGAAATCAGAACGATGCTTCTTACGATTAGACTGCGACCGACAGTGCGAGTCACGCGCCGCTTGGAATGCATACGAACGATCGAATTGATCCTGATATCTGATACATCCGTCACAACACTGTGGTACGCAAGGCGATGCTAAGCAGCTTACGTAAGATTGCCTTGGCGGTGAGGCTTACATGCAGTCATCCATACCACCAGCGAGTACCGCGCGATAAAATGAGATTTCGAATCCGAGATCGCGGGATAGCTTACCACACGGAAACAGACATCTCCTCTCTCCAGTCATCTACCATGGCCTACTTTGGAGTAGGCCATGCGTCTACCATGAGCTACTATCGACATCAGCTTTCAGCTCCGGTGACGTTTTACTCACGAGCCTATCTATATCTTAGCCAAGGAGAATGAATTTCTATGTAGATGAAGGTTCAAGCTAACGACGTTATCCGTACTTGCACTGGAAATCGCAGTTGCAAAAGTATGACGTCACTTTTCCTAAGCAAGGCGTTGTTTGAGGTGAGCAAGTCTGCACGGAATAGATGGCCCATCAATCGAAACTGCTTTAAAAAAAATTGCGCGCAACCACCACCAACAGTATCTATCATCCTTTGATCGGCGCCGACATCAACGACACTGATAACGAGGAGTAGCCGTCAGCGTCTCATTAAACATAGACGGATGTTGTTTTTGAGTCTTTTTTTCGCACAATATAAAAAGTTGAAATATCGGAATTATGCTATAGCTGCAAGATAGTCCTTGACTTCCGACGGTGTTAACCTACGGAATCCACTCGTATCGCAGATACCGACCTCGATGTTGTCTTCGGTCATTTGTCCTTCAAACGATTCCTAAAAAAACGAGTTACGTTGAACGACTCGTGGGTGATGCTGGTCTATTCAGGGTTTTTCTTCGGAAGTTAACAATATACGAGGAATCTCAGGATCCTGCCGTTAATTAGCTATGTGCAGCTGAATGAATGGAACATGGTGCCATACCCTTTTCTGAAATATTATTTTTTTAAATTTAGGCTGAAGGGCTATGCAGGATTTTCTCACAATATACGAGGAATCATTGCACCGGTCTGAATACAACAATGTGCAGGATATCAAAATGTTTTGGAATTATTTCAATTCTTTAAAATTTTTGAAGATTTAAGCAACATTTTTTTTTTACAAAACCAGATAAAACCGTCGCTATCCTTTAAATCACAAATCACGGCAGGATGTGCAACATTGAAAAATTTACCTTCAAAGTTAGAATAGCCGTATGAACAGCATCTTCAAGTTCAAGCTCTTCATTGTATCTGAGGCAAATGAAACCAAAACTTATTCACTATTAATACTAAAGCCAAACTGACTCTAGCGTCTTGGCTATCAGTATCTGGGATCACTGAGCTTATTTACGTATTGGGTAGTATGGCAATGAAGTACCGATAGACAAGGTCAGATGCTAATCCTTGTGGTCAGCGAAGATGAAATATTGTATCGGCCAGGCATAGAGCACCACCTAGTGAATTGGTCAAAACAACAAAATGATAAGTGTTTGTATGTTAAATAAACCGATCATTCTGGTCAGTAAAGTTGAAACACTGTATCATACATGCATACAGCACCACCTAGTGGATAACAAATAGGCACGAAAACAAGCTGGCTGACCTTTTTTCAAGGAAGGACTTCCCATTCAGATGATTTTTGCCCAAGGCAGTAGCTTTCCATGCAAAATAGGCACCCTTGAAAATGAACAGATACAGCGATATTTGAATGAATCATAAACATCAATTATCTGCTATTGGTGTTAAAATTAGACAGGCACATTAAACATGACTGTGGTGCTGGTGATTCTTCTTAACGATATCAATTCATTATCTGCCGTCGGCTCCACTGTATTGTTAAATATCTATAGGTAACTCACCGATGGGTCACATTGAAATAGATATGGTTTATTTTCATCCCATCCGCAGATCAATAGAGATACACCAAATGGTCTCACACCCCTGTTTAAAAAACAGTGGTTTAATTGATTAAAATTTAACAATTCATTAAATTATCTTTCTTCCTATTTTTCCTTGTGAGTGTATTTAATATTAACTTTATGCTTGTGGATGGAAGAAGACTCAATGTCATAAATCATAATGGGACACCCAGTCAATGAATTACTATACTGATTACTAATGCATGTATGACAGATTATAAGTCACCACAGATTTAACGTCCAGTCCAGTTTATTGGTATATAACACACAAGCTTTCGGAGCTCTGCTCCTTCATCAGGTGAAGATGGAATGAAAAGCAAAGTTTAAGATTTGAATTATAAAGAATCACATGACATTATGACGTCATAGGGCAGAAATATTGAAAATGCAGACCATGAAAACAGGTGATGTTAATGCACCGAAAATCAGATAAGGAGGTCGAAAACGGGCAAATGTGTATGGAGCCTGGTGTTAGGAGTTGCTAAAGTCACGATTACGTGGACTGCCGGGAAGTAATCGGAAGTGTTTAGGTGATCCCCAAGAGAGGTCACCCGAGAGGCCAAAGTATAAACCCGGCTAAAATGAAAGACCTCCCAGGTTGCTATAACCATTTCCCACCATATAGCAACTCCTGAGGTGCCAAATGTCAAAAACCAAAGGTGGGTGTATATGTGGTTGCTTCAACTCCGTGTGTTAGCGACACATGAAAGTCCGCTGGGTCCAAATCCAAAAGATGCGGGATGCGAGGCGGTGCCCAAAGCAGGTAGAAGTGTGGAGGTCTCCGATCGTCGGTGCGGTGATAGTGAGCCGCTTGATGGTAATTCCTCGTCGTAGTCGTATTTCTCCCGTGGTTGATGTTCTGTCCGACGTATCTCGCAAAACAGTGGTCTTTCATTTTAGCCGGGTTTATACTTTGGCCTCTCGGGTGACCTCTCTTGGGGATCACCTAAACACTTCCGATTACTTCCCGGCAGTCCACGTAATCGTGACTTTAGCAACTCCTAACACCAGGCTCCATACACATTTGCCCGTTTTCGACCTCCTTATCTGATTTTCGGTGCATTAACATCACCTGTTTTCATGGTCTGCATTTTTAATATTTCTGCCCTATGACGTCATAATGTCATGTGATTCTTTATAATTCAAATCTTAAACTTTGCTTTTCATTCCATCTTCACCTGATGAAGGAGCAGAGCTCCGAAAGCTTGTGTGTTATATACCAATAAACTGGACTGGACGTTAAATCTGTGGTGACTTATTATATTTATTACTATTTGAATCGTCCACCATCGGCTCCACTATTTTTCGTATCATAGATTATATTGACAAATTATAATTTGCCTAGTAGTGACAAGTAAACTTTCTTCTCTCTCTCTCGCTCTCTCTTGTGGCTGCCCCATGTTTTCCGGCCATAGCGGCAAATAATCAACAAATCGTCAAATCAGTCGTACCCAGATTGTGTGTATTCTTGCATGACGGATGCAACTTTTTGTACAAGTTGAGGAGTTGGAATCGGTTCTTGATAAGCAAGTTGGTAAGCTTCTGCGAGTTTTCTTGCTCTTTTCACAAGAACCCTATAACACAAAGTGCATGAAAGTCAGGATGCCACTAGGTGTTGAATAGTTGATAGTATCAAGTTGATATGTAATTACGTATAGGCTGTAACTTGGCTACACACAAGTGCAACACTAGAAGTTAGATTGGGTTTGTCGTTACATTATTTGATGTGGTGGCGTGGTGGTATGAGCCCAAGCCCCCACATAAATCCTAATGATCTTTAAACCACACTCCGGGGATAAATCCTCTAGCCTGTAGACACCCTCACTTCACAATCACGTGTAGGACACGTTTATCAGGCAGTTAGTATTAAGATCCGGGACAGTTTGCTAGAGTAAGTTCAAAAAAGGTAAGGATTAGAAATCACCTGTAATCTGGGCCCATTCCGCTGTATATCATTCCAATATGATTCGTGATTGGCTCAACTTTATGAATACTTGATTCATCATAAAGAATAGAACGTTGCTTTTTTTCTGATGCAACAACCACTCCATTTTGAGCTTTGATTCCGACTGACGGGGAGCCACCAGCGACCGCATTCAATGCATACTCAATCTGGACTAGTTTTCCACTCGGACTAGAATTGAAGTAGTAATTAGCCTGAGTGTATAAAATTGGACGCCCCCAACCATCATGGAATTTTGGAATCGATAGTAACATCCAAAAGCTGCTAATCAGGCTAACACATTGTTAACATCAATTACTAACCTGAATGTTGTCAGAGAAAAGCTGTATCTTTCAGTCATTTTTCTAACTGTACGTCTATGAGATAATATCTATATTGACAAAGATAACAGAGCTCAAAATTCAGTTCTTATACGCCTACGCAGTCAACACAAATATGAAAGAATTTCAGTTTTAAAGACTTTTGAGTTTGGTCAAAAGATTGGGCGACCAATAATAGACCTCTGATATCAACCCAGCAAGGTGATGGGTATATTGAATCGAATATTCAGAAATCAGAATCAAATTGAATCACGAACAATTCGCAAGCAATTTTAAAACGATCTATAGCACCCCTAGTGTTTGACAACATGTTTTCCAATTGACAGCTAAGCAGTAGAGGTAATGATTTCATTCGATTCGTGTTTCCGAGCATTTTCATTTATTCAACAAGCATCAGGGAACACTCAGGCACATACTCATGGATGCAAGGTATCATAATCGCAACTCTTCTATGAGTACCGCTACCGGTATATTACTTCTAAACTGTTATGGATAAGACTCAATGTCAATAATAACAAGTAGGCTATAGAAAATCAACTCGAAAACATATTTTCTGTAGCCTAGACACAAGTTCGTGTTTGATGTTTATGCCTCTATTGCTGTAAGTCTCTCATGTCTCCATTTGATCGTCCTCCTGTGGTGGTTGAGCGCTTACTGGAGGAACCATACCACTGAGTTCTCCTTGTCCGACTTCTGGAGTCTCCTGCATCTGTTCAACAGATGTAGATTGTTTCGGTTCTTCAATATTATTCAAAAATGGAGTGACTGCCTCGTCTTCAAATATTTCAACGTCCTGACTTTTTCCCACAATTGAGACAGAGCAGTTGTTAATTGACAGCTCTTGTTCCGATGGCAGAGTCTCTCGAAGAGCACGAAGTCCGTGCGATATCAACTCTTCAGGTGAACATTCAGAGAATTTAGAGCAATGCCTTTCCAAATATGTACGTGCACTCTGCGAGCGTGATCCAATCGCCATAGCTTTGCAGTTATAGTAGTTCGCGGAAGGACAGGTTTGGAAAATATGCGGCCCCTTTTCATCAAACCCGGCAATCAGAATTCCTACACCAAAAGGTCGACGACCATACCTTTGAGTTGGTTTTTGGGTTTTATGACCAACTGCTTGAACTAATCTTGGCACAGGTAGTCGACGACTAAATACAAATTCGGAATGCAGACATTCAGTCCGCATATAATTTCCAAGTGAACGACCGTCTGCCGTTAAACCAGCTATTCCTATCACAACATGAGGTGCAATCCTTACTAACTTCTTTTGATGAGCTGTTAAATCCGACTGCGCTCTTTTCAAAGCAACAATTACAGCATGGGTGCGGGATTTTAAACCAACTGTAGCAGATCCCTGTTTTACTGCCTCCATTGCATATTCCAGTTGATGGATACGTCCTTGCGGACTCCATACCGTAACATCGTTATCGTACTGATTTCGGAACATCTCTAGCAGCTGAAGATATGGCGCTCAGATTTCAAGAAATACTCAAATAGAAATTCCGTTATAAACAGACCTCCCTCCTTTGCCTTCGATTGCACATTTGGCGCACGAACGTCTTCTTGCTGAATAACGATATAGAAAAAATATTGCTGATTCACGTAACGCATTAACGATCATTAACCATTGATGTGAACAGTCCGGTTTGCTTCTGAATGTTTTGATGGTGCTTCTGGATCGACTTTGATCCATGCGGTGACGTGCTCATATAACGGCCTATCATCTCCCTAGCTAGTAGCTGCCATTGCGACGGCAAGCTCTCGTCATAGACTACGGAACGCAGGCGCAATCTCACGAGCACAGGCGCGAATGAATCAAGGATCAAACAGATAACAACAACGCTCAATTCGTGAAAATGTGATTCGATTTTACGTTTACACATGCAACACTTTGAAGTTAGAAAATAGCCGTCATTTGCGTACTGATGACTTTGATAAGATCACTCAATGTATCCTTTGAATAGCATTTCAACGCCAAGCTGCAAAGCAGAGGTTTGTGGACGACAGGGGCACCAGCCACCCGTCCTTTTTCCTGTAAATGCTTTGCCAAACACTGAGCAATGGCTCTTGCAAATACGTGATGATGTTCGTCATCAATTCCGCTCAAAACTTTCGTTGTATATGTCGTCTCCGAGTTAACTCTCCCGCTGGGTGTGGGATCGTTAACTGTGACACGGAGGAAAGTTCCTGGTTTTTTGAAATTGGTAATAAGAATGAAATTATGATCGGAAAATGCACTGCACACAATGTCCGTATTGATATCATTAATACAACACTCGAACGATAAACTAGGGAGAGGATCCTCTGGTTGTAGTGGCATTTTTCTAATTTTTTGACCCTCCAAGGCAAGGTGGAGTAGAAGTAACTTTATGGCCAGACTTTTCCCACTGCTCGGAAGTCTTGGCTTGAATAGATAGTGCGTGGACGGGTCCTTGTAATTCCTCCTCTAGCAAACTATTAACTAGGCGGTGACGATCAATAAGACTTTTGCCAGAGAAATGATCTGATACCACAGTTACCTGAATGAAGAAAGAGAGAATCATTAAAAGCAATATAAGGTAGCCAGTTAACCACCTACGGTAGCCTAAGACAAGTTGAAGAGCTCTAAATTCTTGTGAATCAAATCGGGTACATCATGCGAAAGTTGACAACCCAAATAAACAGAATCCACCAGCTTAAATAACAAACTAACTTTGATATCATAAATAAGATTTACCACAGAATCACGTCCAGCCTCAATTTATTGAAAATAGTTGAAGACACTAGTTGAATTTGGGGCGAATACTCTTTACAATATAATGCATATATCAATTGGCCGCCATCAGCTTCACTATAAACTCACTTTGAAATGACTCTCTGACCCTTTCGGAACGTTGTGTTTGTAACTTTCGTTGACAACGTCCAAGTAAACAGGTTTAAAATACTCTGATAACTTTTTGAAAATACTTTCTTCAATTGGCTTGACCAAACTTGCCATACGACGTAGAATTGCTGAAGTGAAATGTCTTCCAATAAGCATAAGAAATAATTAATTCTTGTTTGGTCTTCTTTTCCAATATACCCAAGGATCTATGGAATATGGATCAGGAATTGATCTCAATTTCTTCTCTTCAACGAACAAAACTTTTTGCTGAACTGAAATCAAAATAAAAATTTAGAATTTACCCCCGATACCGCCTGCCAAGCAGATGAGGACCGGATACCAGTTTTAAAGTATTTGGTTTGACTGGTCAGGAGTCAAGCCTAGAGCTCCTGACCAGGAGGCGTACAGTCAAACCATCCAGTCAACTGAGCATGTGAAGATGGCCATATAATTCAATCATAGAAAAACTTACCAGCTTTATCAAATCCAAGCCGTACTACTTTTGGGGCTGATCGTTCACGAGCGTACTTTATTGATGTACCAGTTCCGGCCATAGACACAAGGCGTACCAACACCTCTCTGTTGAATAAAAGGAACAAAAATTTAACTTAGAACAGACAACGGAGAATTCGATGAAGAATAATCCACTGGGGCAACCTATCTATAGCGAAAATGTAAAGATGATGATCTAAACAGTTTCTGCAGCAGAGTTCATAATGGTCAACACAAGAATAGCTGCACACAGGTTTTGTCTTCATCTGAGATTTCCTCAGTGCAAGCATTAATTAAAATACTATGGAAATTAGTGGAGCAGAAAGAAATCTGATCAAATATTAACAAAAATCAAATCTGTATACCTTGTTTTCTTCTCAAGAGCTATAACAAAAAAAAGCAATAATTAGAAACAAATTGAGGCAAGACGAATAAAGCAGAATTCTTACGTAAAGTCAGGCGCATAACAGATTCCTCTCGATTCCAAACTTCAATCCAACCATACAGTGTATACACACTAAGCTCTATTGTAAAGCTAAGATTGAAAATACCACGGAAAAAATTTAATACGGTAACAGCAGATATTTAAATGTGTAGGCCTACATTCAAGTGACTGTATATACATATTCTGAGTAGGTACACGAAGATAGCCATATTACTGAGAAATTATATACTGGCACTGATCCAGCCAAATGGGGTCAGTACAATGTAGGCCTATTATACTAATTTGTATAGCCTACCACAGATCACAGATTTGCCTTGGATGGACATTGAAAGTTACCGATGAATATTTTGTGGTAATCAAGTCGAGGGTTTATTTTACTGGCATACAAATAAAAAAGCAGCATTTACCAAGTATACAAAGTTAAAGCAATATAAAAAATGAGGATACAGGCACCTCTGAGCGGTAAAGTCTATAATGACGCAGTATCTATCATTCGATGTTCCAGCTCTTCATTGAACTACAACAAAGCAATCTTGGATGAAGCATTTGTCACGATCTCGCACTTCTTTCAGTTTCAATCAAGCATTCTCTTACAAGTGCTCTGGCGTGAAGTATTCCTCGTTTCAATCTTTCTGTGGCACTTCTGCTTCCAGCATAGGTCGGCTTGATGTCTTTCCCGAGTTCTTCGATAACAGCCAGCAAATCGCCATACTTGCTTTGCGGTACTAGGTTTTGTCTGCCATATAGTGAACTAGAAGTTCCCGCTTGCTGTTTCCCTGACATTATAAACCCTGACACACAAATAACCTTTCGAATCACACACACGGACCAGAATAAATCAACATTTGACCGCTGTGCGCATGAACGGTACCACAAAATTCTAGTGGTGTACTGAGCCCAACTTTTATGATACCAGCCTACTTCGTCCAAGTTTCGCGCTGTTTGCATTAAATTCAACAGCATTACGTTAACCTGTATCAATATTTGACCCTGTTTATCGTGCCGTTATTACAGCTTTCACATAAGCGTAGTATGTACGTCGATCTCGCAGCGGCGCAGCCCGAAACTCTTCCCGCACTTTACCTGTGACCGTTCCCCGCGCACTATAGACCTCCAATAAGTAGAGCCAACCGTTCAGTTGGCTAAGTGGGTTAGACTGTCCGCCTTCTCATCGGGAGGTTCCGGGTTCTTTTCCCGACCAAGTCAAATCGAAGACTTTAAAATTGTTTTCCGTTCCTTTCCGGCTTGGCAGACGGTATCGGGGAAGAGCGGAGAATCGTGATTGTAATAGTGATCCCGGCTATTAAACGTGACCATTGAACTGGCGTACATGACCTTAGTCGGTGAGAAACACCATAAATTCCAAATAAAATGATGAAGAGTTAGTGGAGCCGATGGCTAGTGAATGTTTTAATTCTCAATAAACTAAGGCTGGACGCTAAATCTGTGGTGATCTTCTTTACAATAAATAAAATAGAAAATGGGGCCAGTTACAGCACTCCTCACCAGATATTCCGCAAAAAGGACAAAGACTCCTCAAATAGTACACATCTATTACCTCATGCTGACTACAAGCATTCGACAAGGTTGAAAACAAACAAAACTGGTAACATTGAACTACAACACCAAAAGTGTATCAAAATGTATTCAGTGAACCTAGTGTCAGGTTCCACAACATGCTATAAATATAACACAATTATTATTTTCAAAACTGACAACAGACTACCCCTCATGAAAGGCTTCTAACCAAGGAGACCAAGAAAAAATTGACCACTGCAGATGGCATCCCGGATATCGATGATAGAAACCTTTATGTATGCAAAAGTCAGTAGAGACAACCGGCCTTTTTGCCAGACAGATGGGATATATCAATAATCGTAAGTTCTGAATATCAGCCTTGCTTGATTGTCGGTTGGATATTGCGGCAGATATCCAATATCGACTTCCTTACTTGGCCAATGGCTGATACCGGTATCAGAAAAATGTGAATATCGGCGAACCCCTACAATTCACCCATAACCCACAGCACATTGGCAAATTAAACACACATTCGTTCGTTGAGGAATTTAAATTGGCAGTGGTCTGGCGAGTTTGGCTAGCAAGTCTAGGAAGTGATTCTTTACATCTCTTATATTACAACATTTCACTTCGCCCATTTCCAAGCAGTTGCACTGGGGTCCGTGAAATAATGAGGCAGAACATTTAGCAAAATATACTCACAAATCAAAGGCAACATGGTTGAGCACTGCGGAGCTGAAGAAATGTCTAGTTCACGGGAAGCTCGTCCGATATCCCTCGATCACATGTGTTAATTCAGATTAAACACAGCATCATTTCGCATTCAATCCCAGTGGATCAAATCGACAGACACCAGCTCATACCTTGCCGTGCTGATTGTGAAGTTCTTACTGTTTAGTTAGCCACCCGATGGCACAGTAGTCCACAGGATATGCATCTTTGTAGCTTCAATATCGTGAATACCTTCAAAAGTTCCTGCTTTCTGCCTTGTAGCATTATGCAGTTTCGACTACCTAATATACTTCAATCTTAAATTAAGGCATTAAGGTTTCTTCAGTCCTCCTTTCACTTTTCTTCTAGGGCTTGAAGATCTCAAGGCGAGCGTTTTTCGTAGAGGTATGAACTTCTTCGTTCCAACATTCTTCTTTGCTTGTTGACAGATATGAGTGGCACAAGTGGTACCATTCTCATCAATGATAATTACATCTTTATCAATGTTTCCTCCACATTTTTCGCAAGTTTTATCTAAAAGGCACATAGGATTTAAATCAGCCCATGTAGACCCAGACAAATTAATTTTCTCAGCAGGATCATGACCCTCCACACCTCCATTTTTCTCAGAATCTACGGTCGGTTTGTCATCAGGGGCTGGTTTTAATTTGATTTCTTCATCCTCATGTGCTTCTTTGGCTTCTTGTGCTTCATTATTTATAGTTCGTGGAGAAATTTGAGTTGTGTCCTGTTCTTCTTCAGTCGTTTCATGATCCATCTCTTCTTCAATTTGTACTTCAGCATCTTCATGTTCCATATGCTCTTCAGCAATCTCTGTTACTGCATCTGTGTCGATGGGTGCAGTTTCGTCATCCATTTCATCATCACTACATCCTTCTTTGCATATAAACTTGCACAAATCGATGTGAAACTCATACTGCTCAAATTCTTGAAGCTCCGACTTTGGGGCAGCTTTATCCTGCTCGTCGAATTCAACAACGACCAACATTTTGCATTTATGGTTTCTTAGCACAGACGACTTTGAAAAACGCCGTCCACAAATCTTGCATAAATGCCTCTTCAATTCCTCAACGGTATGTGTCATTTTATGAGCTTCCAAATCGATCATCGACGCAAACATAGTCTTGCACACCCAGCATGGATACGATCCTCTACATCGATGAAAATTCAATGTCTTAATCAATGAGAAATCTTTTCCACAATCATCGCAATGGTATTTTGGTCTTTCGTCTGGATTTTTATGCACTACTGAGTGCAGCCTAACAAGATTTGGAGAACGGAAATATGCTCCACATTCTTTGCATGGGAATGGTTTCTCACCTGTGTGAGTTCTTCTATGGTATTGATATGATTGGAAATTTTTGTACGATCTCGGACAATCTGGGCAAGAAAACACTCGAGCTCCACGATGTTCTGCGAAATGAGATTCCAAGTCTGCTTTTGAACAAAAATTCAGGCTGCAATGAGGACATTGAAACTGAAATGAAGACTCGTCTTCTCCGTTGATTTCATGCCGTTTCCTATGGTTGCGAAGCGAGTTTTCTGTTGCCATGTACCTGCCACAAATATCGCACATTATGCCTAACTGACGGTTGTGCATCCTCATATGGCCACGTAGAGCCGATGGATCAGAGAATGCTTTACCGCACTCTTCACACTTGCATGGTTTGTATCCGGTATGTATCCTTTCATGAATACGAAGAGGTTGCGAGCTATGAAATCTTTTACCGCAAGTTGGGCATGGGTACTTCTTAATATTCAAATGTACGATCGATATGTGACGTTTCAAGTGGTTTTTACTTCGATACTTCTTGTCACAAGCAGAGCAAGAATAATTTCCGTCAGAGTCGGGTACTACAGGCTGGCTAAAATCATATGGTTCCATCATATCAGCAATCTCCAGTTCCATCCCTGACTTCATTTCTTCAATCTGTTGAATAAGATCAATGTCATTTTCAGGAGTTGACTCTACATCGGTTTCGGACTTAACATTGGTCTCCGCCATCACATTATTGCAGGACTATCTAAAATTATGAGTTAAGTCTACACTAAGTCACTGAATGAACCTGAACAAAGCAGAAAAGACATGTTTAACAATTTACACCCAGAACACAATAGCTGATTTCAAACTAATAGTTTACTTAGACAATACATAGTAAGGCAATGAAATATGCAATTAGAAATCGCACAATTAATTTTTAAAAATATTACACATATAACCAAAGTGTTCAAAGACAAGCACCAGTGTCAAGTATGCAGTTAGTGTCAAAGGTCATGTAGTTCTCTCATTGGTCTCTATATCCGACATTAGATGTTGCATCCAACGACCCTTCAGTGCTTGGGAAAATATCCGACCATCCTGACCTCCAATGTCCACATATCTGTCAATGTCAGATCAGATTGACTCCAAGTCTATTCAAAGCTGATTCATATTTTGGATTTCTTTTTATGCTTTGACGGTCTCTTTTTAGCAAGTTGTTGCTTTTTCTGAAGAGTTAGTTCATTGTATTTACGTTTCTGGTATTGTTGAAATTGTGCGTCTTCAAGAAGTTCCTCGGCAAGGTTGCGTTTTCGTTGCTTTTTAGGCACACGAGATGAATAAAAATCGGCAGCATTGTCCATGATTCTTCCGACTTGAAAATGTTTCGGTTTTGCTTGCCTGTCGTTGTGTTTGTAAAATCGTTTCGGGTCTAAGATGCCTCGCATTTGTAGAATATCAAGATCTCTCTTCACTTCTTCAGTTAGTTCAGGAGATTTGATATTGTACCAGTCTTTACCACCTGTAGCATTGCGAGCTATTTTTCGTTCTTTTAGTTTTTTCGAGTACGATTTTTCAGTTACATCAGAGAAATTTCTCTCAAATTCTGGAGTGATAATGCTGTCTTTCATAGCTTCTTTTCCTGTTGTCATAGCGCTGGCCTTTCCTAAATTTTTTCGGCTTTCTTTCGTATCAAGTACATCAATATAGCCCTCTGGTAACTTCACATTTTCTCCGAATGTAATAGATCCCAAATCGGGAGGAATCTCTGATACAGTCGTAGGAAAAACGATCATACGACGCTTTGGAGGTGCCGACTTCAATCGTTCTAATTGAACTGTCAGAACTTTTTCCATTTTGGGTGATGTAGACACAAGCATATTGACCGCAATGAAATATCACGTCAATATTATATACTCAATGCAGTTCACAGATTAGTTCAGGATTATACTGTTACATAAATAAAATGCGAAATTCAAAAATATACTTGTGCTGGCGACGGGTTACGATGGAAGTTTCAAAAATTTGCGCCCTGTCAATTTGCTATAAATTCAAGGATAGGCCTATGAACACAAGTTTGAAGAATAAAGATGCGTGGAAGTTATCACCTAACACTTTTATTCTTTACTTCGAGCTAATCAAGTTATCTCCCGGGTCCCGGCTACTGACCAATTTGTGGCTCAACATTACACAATATACCTTAGGCCACTGGTACTCACTCGAGTATATAAAATGTTACAATGATCACATGAGACTCTAAACGAGAGAAGACCTACCTACTCTATCCATAGCGTTAAAGCAACCCTTTTCCCTCCGCTCAACGCCGAGCCGATAAGCCGACACGACCACGACGCCCACCACGAATGAAAGCCGCAGAGAAGCAACAGTTTGGCGCGATCATAGAATACGGTGGCGCTAGAGATTTTTCAAAATTATTCTGATTTTTCAATAAAAAGTTCTCAGAAAATACGAAAATAATTGTCAAAAAGATATACCGAGTCATTAAAAGAACATAAACTGAATGAATAGAATTCAGCGTGTTGTTTCTATGGTAGCAGATTAGTTTCATTCAGTGCTCAATGATATCCGTACGTTCCGGACATGATTAACGGATAGTAAATGCGGTATCCGGGACCTAACGGGTGTGGAACCATAGAGGGGAAATCTAGTTTGAATTTAATAAGGCGCGTTCGGAGCAACGGCAATTCTTCTGAATTGAATTTCTTGCATTCTACCCCTGAAGTTGAACTACGAGTTGCACTGAGAGGTGACTATCGATCTCACACCATACAGAAAACTTTTGTCAACTTAGAACTCACCCCACGCCCCGCGGCCAATCAACTCTTACTTCTTCGTTTATGGGTGAGCCGTTGAGATTCACCTATCCTATCAGGTGTACGTTCGTTAGCCTAAGCTTAGCATATGAGCCCTTGCGCTCAACGGCTCAACTTCATACCTAACGTAATCCATATTTTTGCTGCATGAAGGGTAAAAGCATGTGACGCTCCATTCGTCAACGCCAAAATGTCACTATATAGCCCTATGAGAATACTTTTGATCTTTATTTCACCATCGATAAAATTTCAAGTCGAAGCTAAGGCCTACATCATGGCCTACTTTAAAGTAGGCCATGCCTACGTATTTAAAAATCTTTTGACACAAGTCTTCATGGGGTTGGTGTAAGCTCCATTAAATGGTCGTTCACTCCTGTGTGTGACTGTGTGGTGTGAGCCAATCTACTTCGCCTTACAACCCCATTGAGATTGTGGGTTATTGACTGGATACTTGTGGAATCTTCCCGATGTAAGATAAGCTTTAAACTTTTCAAGAGCTTCCATTTTATAGACGTATGCTTTGATGTTTGGTAAGTCATCCAAGATGTCATTAAAGAGCATTCGATGATGATCCAAGGTTTCGTAAAATACAAAATCTATGTAACATAATCTGTTTCCAACAAGATGTTTCCTGCCTTTAAGAAACTTTTCCAATGATATAAGTTTTTGGAGTTGGTTCTTTTTCATGTCGTCTTTCATGCTGGCGAAAGCAGGGTTGTAGCAAACGCTAGTGAACCCAGAACGAAGAGATTGCACCACTCCTGAAATTAGTGGGATATTGAAGGACGAAGGTCCGTATGGCATACGGTAGGCCTACGAGTCGATGATGAGTCACGTCGGTGAATTATTTCCCGTTGGCGTATATTCGCCATTTTGGGCACGTATGGGATGCGCGATGGGCTCATCAATGAAAAAAAATAGTTTCCCTACCTTCCAACATATCGCATTCGGCTTTCTCTTTGTCTGTAACCGGAACCAATCCTGCCTTTCTGGCAATGTAACGATAAATAGCCCAGCTCTCTGTGATCTTGGTGTTACCATCAATGAGGTAAGGCAGATTGGGAAAATCTAACCCGAGAGTGAACTTGACGTCCGTCCAGATTGATTTATCATACGGTGGCTTATCTCCGCAGACGTACTTCTTGTCTTCGTAATCTATCCCTCCATACTCAAGCAACATCCTCGCAGGTTCAACAAGGCCTCTAATGGCCCAATACCCAATTACAATCTTAGACATGATCTATTTTGTAGCTATAAGTTGCTTTAGGGTACGAGAAAATCTGGATACGAAATTTCAAAAAGCTTTTGCTCAAGACATGACTACCGGCGACTATCGTCGTCCATGTCTATTTGAGTTAATCACGTGATTCAAGGCTTTATGGAAATAGGCTGTCACATAACAGCTCAGGGATAGCCTGCGAGCCAACAAAAGTCCCGTAGATTGTAGCGACAGAAGTCACGTCTAGTCGTCTACAGAACTGACGTGTCATGGTGGATTCGCAGCATGAAAACGCGATGCATAAGTTAACCGTTAACCGGTAATTACTGCCGGGTACCCGAACAAGTTCAAACATTCCTCTACACCCTCTCTTTGTGGAGTAGAGCCGATTAGATATACGGTAATAGAACGACAATGTGGTGAGTTTACAAAGAGCAAACAATAACCTTTTGTAACAAAGTTATAACGCGTCGATGATCGAGCAGTAGGCCCACCTCAACAATCGCGAGCGTATCAAAATATAAGTCGGCCTCCGACACTTGGCACTATCGCAGTTTAAACAAAACATATCCGCATTGGCCTTGTTGGAAAGAGTTTTGTGATATTAGAATATTTAGAAATGCATCACACACTTTCTAGAAACGCCACATTCCAAGAGACAACATATTGCACAATTTGTAAGGAAGAACTGTGTATATTTAGTTGGCAACAGACATTCATAAGCGTCAAAATGATATGGCTTCGTGATCACGGACACCAGGATTTGACACTACATGTAACAGTTTGAAAACGGAGAATGAGATAAGTGAATCTATGTGTAAGTGGTTGCTACGTTTTTAGGAAAATATTATCATCAAGATACTAGCTATGCAGTACAGTAGACATAATCACCATTACCTGTTTTGTACAAAAAGGTAAAATAATTCCCCCAAAGAGCTCAATGAGCAGTTGTGACTCCCCGAAACAATTCTCGGTAATTTTATCAAATAATTCTGGCACATATCCAATGGTGCCAGTGTGAGCAATCAAAAATCGAGTGCAAAAATGTGATTTGGGCAAGATTATCAGGCAAATAATATTTTTGTACAGAGGACTGTAAAATCTCCAGCGTACAAATCAGAACTGGGCAAGAATGGAAAACATACTTGTTCATAAACATTCAAATGCAATATATAACAGATGGTCTGCTGCTCAGGAAAGAAATGAATTTGAAGACCTATACAGGTCATAACACCGTCTCCAATGCATAATGTGTACAAATGAATAAATGTCTGTCTGTTAATATTCCAGATTGCTAGAGTCATTCACAAGGCTTGTATCCCCACTTAGAAGAAGGATTGTTGATAGGAAACTTTTTGAAACTATCCGATTTTCTATAAGCAGCAAACTTTTCCATCAATTCAAAGCGCTCCATATACTTCTTAATATTAGGAAACGGATCGAAAATATCAGGAAATTGAATACGATGATGATCCATTGACTCAAAAAATGAAAAATCAACATATACAGGTTTTTCTCCGCCAAGGAATTTACGATTTTCCAGATATTTTTCAAATGTGACCAATTTTTTCTGCTGATTTTCTTTCAGATCAACTTGTTTGGTTTCAAAATCTTGGCTGTAACATGTACTGGTGAAAGACATTCTGACAGAATCAACAACTCCTGTAATCACAGATGGAAAGAATCAACAAATGATCTTGATGAGAGACACGGGGGCTTTATGGGTGCATCTCAGTCTCTTCAGGGCTCTCAGAGGGGTAGTTTCCCAACTTACGCCTTCCTCCCAATTGACCCCATGCCTCTTGAGTTGCACCGCGGTTCATGCATGAGACCTTTTTAGGTGTACTGGGGGTAGGCTTTGTACAATTCACATGCAGCCTTCCTAGAGCTAATTTGTATTAACATTCAACTGAAATGCCTATGTTGATTCGATTAACCAGCTTACCTTCTAGCATTTCACATACTGTTTGATCAATGACAGACTCTGGCATCAGTCCAACCTTTCTTGCAATGTACCGATAAATAGCCCGACTTTCTGTTATTTTTAAATCTCCGTCGATCATGTACGGCAAATTAGGGAAGTCAAGACCGAGGGTGAATTTGACATCTAGCCAAGACGAACGGTCATAAGGCGGCACATCAGCGCATTTGTATCTGACGTCTTCAAAAGCAACACCACCATATGCAAGCATTGCACGAGTAGGCTCGGCTAATCCACGAATATCCCAGTAAGCAAGAGCCAATTTCGACATTTCTACGAGTTAATGTACCCAAAAATAGAAACCTGTGTCAGAAATAAATAATTTTTGAAATATTATTATGCGACAAAGACGGCTGCCGCCACTCCCATCCGGCGCGCGGCATTTACGAAATCGCCTCCTGCAACTCGCTCTGTAGATGGCATGCAGCTCTCGAGCGTCATCCGCCGGTTCGCATAGTGCTACATCTCGTCCGCTAGAGAGATTTCTAGTAAAGTGCACGATACACCGCGCACTGCTGCTGTTGCGCAACAAAAGCCGCGTAATGTGATGCGAGTCCGCTTTCGGGCTCGATGTGATATTTCACGACTGCTACGGGTCGAGAGTCGCATATACAAAGCCAACCACGGAGAGTGCCGATACAGCCACAGCATGAAATCTGGCACGTAGACGTGACTTAACAACATTCATTTATAGCTAGAGGTTAGTCGACTTTGAAGAAGGAAAATAGCAACACATCAAAGAAAACAAATTATATGGCAACAAGATGTTTCGTTATAATTGCTAGATGCCTTCTGAAAAGGAATACTCCCCGCCGCCAAGCACAAAATAGTATTATTATTATTAATTAATAATTAACAACATCAAACAAAATCAATCCCGGCAAAACAGTTCTCTTATTTGCGTGGTGGAACTAATGAGTTCAATGATTCGTATTCTTCAGAAGCTTCTTTCAAATAAATCAAGCATGAATGAATCTGAATATGGTGAGGACAATGCCTTCAGTTCGAAGAGTGATGCATGTGGTGTCCGCAGCCCGCATATAAGCGCATCGGTATAGTCTTCAGGTGCATCGTCGTATCGCCACCAACCTGATATTCGCACTGTGAATTTTTCTCTTCAAATAAAAGCCTGCATGACGTTGTCATTATGGGACGATCGTTACGGCTTTAACGTGTCGTGTTTGCAAGTCGATTCCAGGTTGAAGATCGGACGGAAGCTTATTTGCAATATCATATGTTCTCAATATTTCCGCACCATTAGCCTTCATCTTGTCCTCTGTGCGTAACCAGCGTTGCTTATATAACTCCGGGTTAACATGAATGTGTTGGAAATTCGAATTTTGTACCTTTGAAAGAGCACAAAATCCATCAGTCTGGTTAAACTTAAACGTATCTCCGGATAGATCGCATGTGACTACTCTCATAAATCCGGTTATGAAAACATCATCGTGACGGAAATACGGGTAATGTCTAGACGAGTTATATATTGCTTTGGTAAGTTTAACCGACATGCCATAAAATCCGCCTAAGCAGATTGGAGGATATGTATCGTACGGGTACTCTCGCTTTGAGACAATCCATTTGCCTTTCCTGTGAACGGGCGGTAACGGTGCTTGGCGAAGAGCACAGTGGATTGGAAGGCTGTCTTCAAGCCGTCCGATTTCTTTCGCTTCGTCAATCATAGATTGAATATTAGATAGGAGTCTTGCTAAATTTGGAAGGATATCATCGTCTCCAGAGAAATAGATCCAGTCGTCTGGAAAATTATCACCCACCCACTGCATAGCTGACAATGCTTTAAATCCAATGCCTCTGTAAAAGAAAGGAATATTCTGAGTACCGTGTTTATTTTGCATGATGGTGCAAATTTTGATCTTGGTTGATATATATTTGACAATGTTTTGACTGTTTCACGCGCGCGGATCGACTGAAAGAATCATTTCCAAAAGGGTTTCTAGTCAGGTTTAGGCCTAAACCCCGGCTTAGGCTACTTCAGTTCTAAGGTAGGCAATGCCTAAACATTGCCATCTTAGTAATTGTAGCATTGGCTGCTGCGTGACTGCCCTGACGTCTAGTCCGAATGAAAGAAGGAAGATAGGTCAGAGTTAATAAGTCATTACCGATAGGTTTCATTTAACTCGACTTGAAGGATGTCCTCGAACTTCACGCTCTCATTTTTTACGACGATTTGCTCCTCCGGCGTCTGTGGTAACGCTAGTACAAATATGACGTGTATCCTGACTCCGTTAAGATATCTGATCCCTCCCCACGACTCTCTAATCGCTTGCCGCTGCATAAAACGTTGATAGCTTGACTTAATGAAAGTGATCATTGACCATTTGATGTCTGAAGAAAAGAAAATGAAGTTAGACGATAACCTGACAGATTTGATTCCAAATAAACCTAGGCTGCACGTTAGATTTGTGGTGGAATGCACTTGTGTCAAAGTTATACTCGATTACAAAATTAGAGAGGGTTAGCCACCCTATCATAGGGTCAGCGTCAGCTTCTCCAGAAAGGTTGCAAATCATTCCACCCCGGACAAAAATCGCTCATGATATGATATAGTGTGCGGACGCAGCCAGCCTTGAAAAGAGAGGGGTGTTCCAAGTCGTCAAGTACATTATGACGTCACTTGAAAAATTAAGCTATTTTCGTGAACATCGTTTATTCACAGGGTGGTTTTACTGACATCATGGGGAGCATAGTGCTGATGCCCTGATGGGAAATACTGTTCTCGAGGGGAACACTTTGCCCACGGTGGAACACTGTGCTCGCGGGGAACACCGTGCCCCCGTTCTCATGTGGAACGGTGCCCATGGGGAACACTGTGCTCGCTGGGAACACTGTTCTCACGGGGAACACTTTGCCCACGCTGGAACACTGTGCTCACGGGGAACACTGTGCCCACGTGGTCATGGGGAACACTGTGATCACGGCGAACTACGTGCTCAAATGGAACACTGATGTTCTCATGGGGTACACTGTGCCCACGTGCTCATGGGGAACACTGTGCTCACGGGGAGCTACGTGCTCACATGGAACACTGGGCTCACGGGGTACACTGTGCTCACGGGCAACCACATGTTTACGTGGAACCGCGTGCTCAAAGGGAACGCTGTGCTCACGGGGAACACTGTACTGACGCACCCCCTCTGGCTGCGTTCCTGTATACTCCCTATATATAACGTTTTTGAATCGCGCTATTTTCTAACCAATAATTTAGAAACCTTACCCTGTCCTTTCAAATAGGCTGGCAATTGCTGTCGTACATTCGGACATATTCGGTATTTGAACAGTGGCCGAGCATTCGGCAGAGGTCTCAGCAATTCTAGCTCGTCCAGATGGTATGAGGAAAAGAGCGATTTCATATTCACTGTTGCTGTGTTATGTTGTCCATTTTCTTCATTTACATACGTGTTATATTCTGTGTGGCTCTGGCTGTCCGGGCGTTGTGACCTTAGGATGCTTGATTTAATAATGGACAGTGATCTGAAATTTAACGTATTTTCAATATTTTCAATTTTTTAATTTCTTTTCCACCTTAAACACATATCATTGGAGACTTTGTTTCTCAAAAAACTTTCAATTTTATTTATTTTATACTCATTCCGTTGATCTCGGTATGTTGATTTCGAAAATATACACCTCTCCGCTCAAAAATGCCTGGTTACCGGGATTTTAGGTAGCCTACTCCCGCAGATTAAGAGGACGTCGTACTGCGGTCTTGGGTTCATGCGCGGTCCCGGTTATGTGACAGAACAAATTACGCTGTCGCTCAAAACCAGTCCCTCTGTAGATAACAGAACGATTGTTCGTGAACAATAACAACATGGGCCTATCATGAGGGTATTGCATGATCTTACCGAGATATTTGAATAAGTTTCCTTTGTTGTAGAAAAAAGGAAGCAATGCAAATTAAAGTTAATGCGAATAGCGATGCGCTGATCACGCGAAGATATTTCATCCCATAAGTTTTCTGTAAGCTACATGATCTATTGGAATAGAAGCCTGGAAAATATATATCAGTGTTAAAATATAACGCGGGCTCATCATCATCAAAATTTCCTATTGGGGAACTAAGTTCTTATCAGGCGCTTCCAATTCCTCAGATGTCGTTAGAAAGAAGTTGCTGAAAATTCTCCCGATCAATCATGATGCGTCTGAGTTGACTTTCGTGGACGCCCGTGAGTTAAGCTAATTTACTCCAACGTTTGGATGGGCGGTTAGAGTTGCGGAACAAAAATTTCTTTCGTATAAACGTCTATTATCAAGACGTGTGATATGAGCTATGTACTTTAAATATGTTGGTTTTGGCAAAAGCGATTATTTCCTTTGTCTCAGTAATTTCAGGATTTGTAGCATTACTTAATTTATAAGACCAATCATGGCCATGGACCAATCTATTTCATTTTCATGGATGAATATATCGTTTCTGCTCTTAGGTAAATTTTTTCTTTTAAAACCACCTTTCACCATGCGGCGCAGAAAACCATTCCATACTGGCGATACCTGCTACGGCCTGTTCATTCGCTTTTATGCATTCATTACATGCATTTACATCACCTTCACTTCATCCCGCATTTTGATTAATTTCAATGCACAAAGGGAAGGATATATTGATACCATTCCTGTGAGTGTGTAAGTGAATTAGTCAAAAGAAAGTAAAATAGCAATTTATGGCAAGCAGTTAGGCTAAACCTGACCCAGTAGTTAAACTTAAAAAATTTGTGATATAAATTCTTTGCCCTTATTCCTTTACAACAATGTTACATAAAATTGTCAATTTCTGAAACGATGTCCAGACCGAGTTTGGTTTGATTGCTCTTTAGTTGCGGCATTATGTTAAATTTACGAGCGCCTGTGACTGCTTGCTATGCATGTTTTCGGAAAAGCCGCTCATGATGGCTGCGTTTTTGGAAGTGCGGCAAAGCAAAAAGCTCCAGAAAACTCGCTGTAATCCATTGCAATTCACGGATCGAGAACTTATTGCCGGCACTCGTAATATTGGAGTTAAATGATCTATTGCATCATTTGGTGTCCACGCAGCTTGGACATAGTCATTCAGTCCAACGACATGTAGTTGCTCAGTCCGACTAATGTTCGGTTTACTTTGCGGCTCGCGGACTCACCGCTTGAACTGCGCGTCGAACTAGGCGATCGGCTCAAAGCTATCTCCCTCACCTCGGTCTCAGACCAACTCAGTTCGGCTGATAAACGTTTGGGCGTTTAGCTGCGAAGCATGTCTTTATCCGGTTTGCTGCACGCGCTCTCGCCTCGCTTGAGATCACTCTCGAATCGATTTCTTTGCTTCGCTGATCGTGGGAACCATGGAGTTCTTAACTCCATGACCATGGTAACGGAGACGCTTTGTTCACGCTGTGTTTGTTGTCGTTTTGCGCCGGTTTGCTGCTGATATCGATATTATGGGGTGGGAAAACAAAAGGAGGAACAAACGTATTGCGGTTATTGCATTATCTTTGCTGTGGCTGCAGCACGACGGCAGTGTCTTTTCGCATTCAAGTTTCGGCTCGAAACTGACAATTGGCAACCTTAATTTACCGTTTTCGGGTTTTCCGCAGGCCTATCAGCGTGACCACCGATAAAGCGGAGGAAATCGTTAAAGCTTTCACGGTACTGCACAATTTCTTACGCGGTGAGTGTAGCAGAGAAGCTGGCAACATCCAACCAACGGGGCCGGTTGACGATCTTGTTGACGAAGGAGCTCTACGTATACAGTAGCATCAACCGAACTGGGAGAAACAGCGCGAGGGATGCCATGAATGTCCGCAGTTTATTCGTGACATATTTCAACAGCTCTGAAAGATGGCAGCAAGATCGCATTGACCGGGTTGTTTAGTTATTTTGTTGATGCCTCTTCCTACAGTTATTGTTAAATATATTCGTTATTTTCTACCTGGAATATCCTGAATTAATTTAAGAATATCTGACGTACACGCGCTCGCTACAGTGACTATTTTACAATAACAACCAAAATTTATATAAATCAGATTGGGTCCATTCCTATTCAAACAAGCCAACTCAAAAATACACGTAGGCCTACCGGTACTCGACTCGAACCAGAGGTAATTGAACTATGCTCGAACAATAGGCCTGAAAAACGGCACGAAAACTTTGACCACGGAGGAAATCGAGCGCTTCGCTTGCCGTGTGAACGCTCACTTCGCTTCGCGTCGCCGCCGTGTAAACCAGCCTTTACACACGATGCGTGTGGCGTCACAAATTCGCAATTCCAAATTGTGTCGTAATCAATAAGCCTTGTCTCTTGTTTAATTCTAAACGACCGAACATCAGCACGTACACTACACGTCAAATGAAACAAAAGGAGGGTACGCCAGTAGTTGATAAACCTGGGTAAACGTCCTACCGCGCACTACTTAAGAATGGCGAGAGCAACGCAGGCCTACACCTGGTCACTGTTATCCGTACGTTTTGGCCTCAACGCAGGGATTGCACACACTGGTAACTAGCGGCTAGTTCGAAGTCATGCAGTAGGCCTGGTCAGCAGTGCTTGAATAGAGCCTATAAGATAATGACTGACGAAGCTTATCAGTACATACTGTACTATCCGAGATATGTACAAACTCTGCAAACCCGTGATACGCCTACGACGCTCAGTACAGCAACATTATTCGACTGGTAACACTTCCTATCTTCTTATCTTATCTCTATGCTACATATATTACTGTCTACCATTGGGATTCCTCTCTGTAAACACGTGGTTCCGGCATTACATTCTTATATATGCATATGTTGGTTGCCAGCACCTTAGATACCCTTACCTGGTTTGCAATAAGCCTACAAAGTGAGCCTAACATATCTCTAACCTCAATAGGCTATACGTTTTCGTTGCTCATGGTAATCTAAATGTAAGCAAGACGAGCGGACGAATGTGGTATTACTGTAGGCCTAGAAAGCCATGAATTATTTTATTATAGCCTACACCAAAGAAAGGAAGATGTGATAAGACATTGTGATCTTTGTGTACAGCAGAGTAGTAAAACTAGCAATTATTAAAAAGAGAACGAATGAGACTATAGCGTTGCGCAGAAGCATCGCGGCCGTAGAAATACTGTAGTCACAAATTAATTATTTATTTATTGAAAAAGAAACCAACTCAACTCTGCACAAATCTACATTTATTGACTCATACAACTATCGCAATAAATGATTAAACTGAACACACAAAAGGAAAATTGCTCATAACGTTATCCTAAAACACGGTGCATCTTTACGATCTCGCTAATTGCTCAGCGTACTCTTGCATATTGCTCTCAATAGGAAATGGTAACCCTAAAAGGCGGACCAAGCGGATTGTTGAATAAGCGAATTATTGCCAATGATGAACGACGGACTTCAAAATCATCGCGGATTTGAAAAACGCAATATCGGTTGGTCGTCCTCACCGTGACGGTCCCATTGCTCGGGCATGGGATGGGAAATTTCATTTTTTGTTATCTTCCTACGCCCGCAGAGGTGCCTTCATGCCAGTATGCCTGCAATGTGGAAATCAGTCACAAGCTTCTTTTTCTTTTCATTGTTGAGTGACGTACATCGAATTGAACCTTACATTAGATTTGACTATGGTATTCTATCCATCCGAGGCGTTCTTGTTTACGTAATCCTTCGGCGGCATATTTTAGCTCGATCTACGCGCAGCCATTTTTCATTTTCATACCACAACTTTTTGTATTCTGCCGGTTTGACGTGTACATGTTGAAAATTAGAACTCGGTAATTTTGAGATTCCACACAGCGGGTCAAGTTTCGCGAATTTGAATTCATTCTGGAAAGAATCGCAAACTACCAGTCTCATGAAACCAGTCAGGTAAACGTCATCATGAATAAAATACGGGTAATATCTTGATGCGTTGTAAATTGCTTTAGTTAGTTTAACGCTCAAGCCATAAAAGCCTCCTAAGCAAGAGGATGGATAGCGTTTGTGTGGATAATCTGTGATATTCACAGCCCATTTACCCTCCCTGCTCACGTGTGGTCGACGGATAAATCGTAGCGCACAATGCATTGGTAAACTGTCTAACATGTTCGCATTTCTCGCCGCTCTGTTGAATAAATACTTCATCTTGCTGAAAAGTGTCTCTAAATTTGGTATGACGTCATCGTCCGCAGAAAAATATATCCAATCATCGGATAAGCAGTCTCCGACCCATTGCATTGCAGCCATTGCTTTGAATCCAACACTTCTGGAATATCAATCAAAGGTTGCTGGCACCATTGATCTCGAGAGTTAATACTTGACTGTGCCTCGGGCCAATTTAATTGAAAGCAGCAGCGTTTGGGGTGACTATTGAGGCCAACGGGGGATCCGCCCGGCCTCTAGCACGTGATGCGTAAGTTCACCGGTGTTTGTTTGGGGGGCGAGCCGAGTCGGCTGCTCGTTTTTGCCGCTCTTCTACGGTGAGTATTTGGTTGTATTTAAGAATTCGACCGATATTGGATTTTTCAAAGCCGAAACGAAAATCGGCCTTTCACATGACTGATGGCCGATATCGATAATCCAAAAATCATGAATATTGGCCTCGATAATCGACCAAAAATCGATATTAGGCCGATTATCGTCTGAATATTGAAGCCGATATCCAATATTGAGTTTCTTACTTGACTAACTGCCGATACCGATAATCGTAAAATTACAAATATCGGCCTCGATATATAATCGGCCGGGGCGATAATCGGTCGACCTTGAATTAAGGATCAGAGATAAGAAAGATAATAAGCTTACTTCTAAATGTGTGAAAATGGTCCTGCTTATAAATGTACACATACAGCCCGAAAATTCCTGGTTATTATGTCCTTCCCACATAGGCTTACTCAGACACATAAAGCAAGGTCTCTCGCTCAGCGCTATACGAGCCCCTATCAAATATTTGGACCCCCAAGAAATAGCGTTAAACACGCTAGGTAACAACACGTGGCTTCTCTCCTCTGATTGGCTCTGGTGAGTTAATACAAAATGCAACAATTCATCTTACCGATATGTTTCTTTCAACTCCACTTGTAAGAGATCTCTATATTTGGTACTTTCCATAGCCAAAGAGTCAATGTCCTTCGATGATTCCGGTTGGCCCACTATGTAAATAACGTAAATCCTCACTCCGTTCAACATCCTGATGCCACCCCATGAATTCCGTATCGCTCTCCGTTGTGAGAAGCGATTCCAATGTGTCTTGATAGCGACTATCATTGACCATTTGATCTCTAAAATGAAAGCAAAGGTCAACGTTTGATGGCTACGAACGCAGACCTTATTGAAAATGTACAGTGAACATAGTTTTTGAAGATACCTGGATCGGAATTTGTTTGTGACCTCGTCGCTAATGGGCCATTTCAACCAGGAGAGTATTTTCCGTCACAACTGTACGATTGCCTACTGACCGAGCTCAATATAATCAACCTGATGCGCCTCCCGGGTCCCCAAAAAGAGGCACCCTTTCTTTCGGCGCCATGAAGTGACGGGACCCCAGGCAGTTACCCATTCTACTACCCCGTGAGAGTTGTGGCTACCGCTAAGTCTTACTTTGGCCTTCCATGCACTTGGGGACGTCTTTTGTTATGTTTGGTACAAGTGAGAACTTGAAATAAGGTCTTGGTGTCTTCAATGGCTTCAGCATATCCAAATTGGTGAGATTGTATCGCTCGAAAAGAGAATGGTACCAAGGTGTTGGCGGGTACACCACGCTGTAACAAGACTACAGTCTATTGCTTCCGCGGACGGGCGACAGCAGGTTATCATATTACATAGCTTATTATGAAACGTCAACGCCGTACGGTGTGTCTTTCTACCTACATCACGAGCACGTCTTGGTGATGTCCCAGTCACTTTTCGGCGATCGCAATTACATACGGAATGTTTCGGTGCATATTTACCAACGTTTATGGTGACTTCAGCCTTCTGATCGAGAGGTTTCGTATTCGCGAATACGACGACTCAATTGAAGGACTTTTATTGGTATGCGTTCGTCTATGCTTGGTAGTCAGTTTCACGGCAGTGCAGAGGGTGGTAGTTGTGATAGTATTCCGGAATACAAACCGTAAGTATCGACCCGTGTACTAAGCATTGATTCGTGGCATATATATATGACCTCATTATAGTTGAAACCCTATAGGCCTATATATATCCATCCAAAACAACAAACAGCAATGTAGATTTACCTGCTCAGGGATCCTCTGTATTGGAACTTGCAGGCTACACTTATCAGTATAAACGTAAACGTAACGCAGAATGCAACGATTGGACGTATGTGTTCGACGATCATCGCAAGCTCCAGTGAATTATCTGTAGGCCTATAGCCTATAGTCTATTCTAGATTAGTTGCCAACTTTATCAAGGTAACTACTAGTTATGCTTAATGGCTTCCGTTCTACAGTAATATCTGTGGGCTTATGACCGGTTAAAACTTAAGGGCCTCTCTGCATAAGATCTAGGCATAGGCATACACGCAAGGTAACCAAACAGACACTTACCTATTCAAGTGCGTTGTCACCTCCAAAGGTAACTATGCTAATTCCTTCAGTTATATCTCTGTACTGACTGGTTAAAACATAAAGGCCACTCTGCATAACGTCTAGGCATAGGCCTATACACGGTGTAATTAAACCGACACTTCAAGTGCGCTTTGCCTCAGGCGTATTAGACAATCACGGCACATCACTTGACATCCAAACAAAATGCGTACAGAATACGAAATACTCACCTTTGTAATTTATTAAGCGTACACTGTTATAGGCCATCGGCTCTGACACATCCAGACCCGCACCGCGCGATAAACGACTTGTTAATTGGCGCTTCGAGCGCGTCTCTGGTGTACAGAGTGATTACGGACATCGCACTGCTAATCAATGTTTTGAGTAGGCCTATACCACTGCTTGAATGGGTTTTGAACGTATATACATTCTGTAATAGTGAAGACATGCCATGGTACTACATAGCTCAAAAGACCTGTGCAACATCCATAGTAAGTTACTAGATTCATAGAAACTAATTTACAGGATTCAGCCTACTCTAACAACGATTCCACTCTCCGCCATTTACTATAGCTAATTTAGGAAATCATAGCGTAGGATATAGTTGAGACGTAGGCCTACATGAGCAGCATCTACTATAAGTTATAAAACAAAATAGTCCACATGAAACCGCGCTTGCTAATCTTTCTATAGGAATAGAGAATACGCCTTGCGTTCAAATATTGGCAAGTGTGCACGAGAAGAGATACTCTGTATATATTATCGCAGAATATACCGGAGCCAATGGCGGAAGATCAATAGATATCTTGAAGAAGATTCACCAGATTTATCGATGCCGAAAGAAAAAGTCAGAATTTTGTCTTTCATTGTGGCTTATTGATAACAGTCATGCCTTGCGTGACCATTTTTCTTTCTAATTTTCTCCAAAGTTGCGTATAAGCCTCAGGTGACACGTTCAAGTGTTTAAAATCCCAGTTTACCAACTCCGAAATCGCACAGTGACAATTTCTGAAGTCAAAATGAAAGTCGTTTCTCCTCGAGTCACAAACAGCAAGTCTCATGAAGCCAGTTAGGAAGACATCATCATGACGAAAATATGGATAAAATGTCGAAGCGTTGTGAATAGCTTTTGTTAATTTAACTGTCAAACCATAGAAACCTCCTTCACACATTGAAGGGTAATATTTATACGGGTATTCGGATTCATTTACCGTCCATTTTCCTGATCTTTGCACGACCGCTGCCGTCTGGTACCGGTAAGCACAATAGATAGGAAGACTCTTTGAGGAATTCTCTACATTTTTCACCTCACTAAATAGTTTTTGCATATTCTTAAATAAAGATTCAAAATCAGGTAATATATCGTCGTCTGCAGAAAAATATATCCAGTCGTCAGGGAAATTGTCTCCGACCCATTTCATTGCTGCCATAACTTTATATCCAACACGCCTAAAAGGGCGAAATAATAAAGTGTGAGTGTTGGGTCTTGATCTTATACAAGCTTAAAAGTTTTAATTGTCTTTGGCAAATAAAAAATGCGGCAAGCACAGAATCAAAACGTGATGAAGGTACCCACGATAGGAATCTATGGCATGTTCCGTGTAGCCACGTAGAGGTACACAGTTCCTCTATGCATGCCGCGTTTCTATGCGTGAAAGATTAAATTGCAGTACGCCCGTGAGAGACGCGAAAAAGTCACCGGGAATTAACATTACCGCATCTCCTGCATATCGGTATCCATTCTTCCTCTGCTTGGCAGTCTCTACCGACGAAGAGAAGAAGGGTGCGGTTGTTGTGAACCAGTCGATATAAACAGTAAACACGTACTATCGACACTTAAACTCTAAACGATCTGTCGTAAGCCTAGAATATATGACCTGACAAGGCCTACTATACTTAACTAAACTAAACCGCGCAGTAGGCTGTACCTGGGTGGTTGAAAACGTCCTAAATCAGATCAATTCAAATCACAAACATGTTATTATCGATCGCTCACTGGTACTTTTCTTTCATCTCCACTTGCAGAATATCCCCGAATTTTGTACTTTCATTCTTCACCAATACGTCATCGTCTGGAGATTCAGGGAAAGCGACAACAAATATAGCGTGCATTCTCACGCCTGCTATAAAACCAATTCTCGCCCACGACTCTCTAATCGCGTTTCTTTGAGAGTAACGTCTATAATCTGATTTGATAGCGACAATCATAGACCATTTTATATCTGGAAATAAAAGGAAGATGAAGAAGCGGAGCTCCGAAAGCTTGTGAATGTTTTAATTCTAAATCAACCAAGTCTGGACGTTAAATCTGTGGTGATCTTCTTTACGATTAGGAAGTAAAAAAGATGTAGGGATATTTTACTAGGACTATAACGACGGCAGTATTTTACGCCTTTGCTGTGACGAGGCCGTGATTCAGGTACGGTATGTGTAGTATTCGGGACCGAGCGGTATAAGCCTCCTGTCTGGCTGCAGTCACTTATTGTATACGACACACTCTGCATTAATGTCAAGCTGTATATTTCTCTCGCGTCTAGCAACCAACAAGAACACCCCAAACACACGTGGTCCTACCTCGAGTTCCTCTATAGCAACCCAGTCCTGCATGAAGTGCACTCTATGGTCAGTAACAACACTACAGTATGTAGTGCTCTGTGGTGTGAGTCTGCGTACTAACATGCTATCGATTTCCCTATCGTGCGTCGTACTGCCAGTTACTCGCAGGTGATTGCGACATCGTGTGATCAAACATCACCCTGATGAACGAGCGCAGCTCAGAAAGCTTGTATTATATTTCAATACATCCGACTGGATGTTAAATCTATGGTGGCCCTGGGTGGACTTAGTCTCATCTATTACTAAATGAATAAATATGATTCTGATTAAACCTGCGTATTAGAGTCCTGCACTGCGGGCGAGGAGTGACCCCCTGAATTCATAGAGATGAAGACCTAGGGTGTCTTCTCTCTAGACTGACCTACCTTGCTGAGATAAATAGCTCGGGACTTCCTGCCTGACATTCGGAGCGATTAATATCTTCAGATTTAACCTCGGCGTAATCAGTGGCTTCAATAACGTCAAATTTGACAATTTGTACTTCTCAAAAAGTGATCCGGACGCCCGGCATGGCGTAGAAGTAGGCGGTCTGAACAATCGAATGGTTGAAATGATCACTGATCAAGTTAATTCAGCGTGTACTGCTGTGACTTCTAATTCACAAATCATCAGTTATTGATCCACTACCGGCCACCGCAAGATTCAATAATTAGTGATAAGCTGATTCTCTGGGAAGTAGGCCTACAGATGAATAGCCCTATAGTTCGGGGCAATGTTCTCGCATGATATGCATATAGGCCTACGCTGCACCAGTAGACCGGTAGTGCGTGTGATAGGCCTGTGTGAATGCAGGAATAAGGACACGTCCTTATTCCTATCACACCCAGTAGCACTCTGCCGATTCGAATTGTTGCTATCCTTTCAGAAATAGACAGCCGGTTTGAACAGCAGTCCTATTACGAAACCCAGCATAAGTCTATAGTTTTGCAGCTTGGCATAGACTTGTGCACGGTTCCATCAGCACTTAGGCAAGTAGGTAGGTAGGTATAACACTTGTAAGTTACGGTAGAGGATTACACATACTTGGCGATATCCAAGGCATTTTTCAATCGAACAAGCATCGCTCCACCAGTCAGCATCAGCATTATACATATGCATCTTTTAGTTTTGAAAAATGTCATAACTCCCCGGCAACTAATCCAAAACAGTAGCACATACGTGTCATACTACTGGTGCCAGACCGGGCCGCTGCTAAAGGAGCTAGCCCTAGGTTACCACTTCAACGCAGGACAACTATAAATATTGCTGAAATGAACGGGTAACATACAATTCGATTTCATTGTAAAGAAGATCACCACAGATTTAACGGCCAGCCTTAGTTTATCGAGAATTAGTTCTAATTATCTTATCGTCATCTTCTTGACAATAATTATTGATCGTCCGCTATCGGCTGCACTACACTCTTCCATTCAATTTTAGACACAATTCTAGAGATTCTTGGGGAGTGCAGGTCAAATTTCACACGCGCGGAGCAGGTTTACCGCTTATTGTCCTGTAGAAGTCGCCAGTTCAACGAGTACCGGTAGCGAAAGAACGCTCCCTGTCGCTAGTTTCCTCAGTTACCATACAGGTACCGGTATCCGTTCCTCCGGTTCCCATTCTGTTTATTAGAACCTAAAATCTCTGGGCGTTTTGGCCAACTTCCGGTTCCGCTCAATTTCCCCACAACTCTACTGGGACACCGACGGACCGATTGACTAGGCGTCGGCCGAGCAAGAGCGCCACTATAGAGAGTCTTCGGATAGAGTAACGACCCCTTTGTTGAGAACAATCGTTGCATTGTTTAGCGTTCAGACAGGTCATGCTTGAATGAACCGACACTGGCTAGGCGGAATTCCTACGGTTCTGCTACAATGCAGGCAGTGGCCATAGATAAAAATATGGGAACGCGGTCGGTTTGGTAGTTACGTGGCAGTTCGTTTACGTCAGGCTTTAGTAATGGTTATAATGCACAATATTTGTATTCTGAAGGCGTTGGAGTGGGAAAGGCACGTTTATTCGAGCTTACTGACCGGTAATGATGGTCGCAGCCGTGCTGGAAGATTGGGACAGTGTGGTGTGCGATCAATGTCGAGCTACTTTTCCGACGGTAAGGGAACTGAGGGAGCAATCCAGAAAACACGGAAGCCAAGCCACCGAGGAAGACGTTATGGCTATTGAAATACTTGCATCATGCATGAAAACACTGGAGTGTGGACCCCAGTATGAAGACCATGACCGGATGACGGCTGTCCTACTGGTTCAGATGCTAAATTAAGAGTTCAGGAAACTAGGGAGAACTAGGAGAAAAGAAAACTGCCTCAAGTATCCATCTGACCAGTTTCAATCCACTGTTAGACTTTTCTATCTAGCACATATATAGGCTAGTGCAGAAATGGCAAAACCTATCAAAAGGATTATAATTTTATTGACTTACTGGACAAGTAGTTTTATCAAAACCCTTTCTACATCAAATTGTTACATACAGTAGCTTCACAGATGCAAAAATACCTGGAAGAAGTAGAAGATATTCTTGTCAAAGCGATGAGTCATCTAAATAAAATATTGGCTCACAATTTTCCAAGAGTCTGAGAGAGGAGCTGAAGTCCAAGTCACCCATTACTAGCAAAGCCCAGATATGAGTATGATGAATGTGTTCACAAGAAAAAAACATAAACTCTTACATACTGTATTATATAATTTTTAGAAAGGAAGAGAAAAAACTTGACAACCGCAGAGAGCGTCATGATGGGCAACGAGGTCAAAACATCAAATTACTTCAAAAATATACTGAAAAAAAAACAATAAATATCGCATTTGGTAATCGTGGTTGCTGGGGTATACTGATGGTCTTTCTAAAAACCACCTCATGAGCTCTTTGCAGACTTCAGTAGTGGCTCATTGCAGACTTTTGCCCAAGGGTTGACAGACCTATGTGTAGAAGTCGTATTGGTTCTCTTGATAGCTTTACGCTGGGCATAGTGGATGTGAGCTGTACCCCACTGGGTCAATATCAGGATTTCTCGTATGCCGATGGTGCCGTGCGTTATCATGTCACTTTCCGTGAAGTGGTGTTCACATATGGCCGCGCTGAAATATAAATAAGATGCTTTTATGGTACTGCCTTTAACAGGCGCTCGGAGTTTAAAATGAGCACTTACGTCTCTTTATGAAGCTGTTGTTTTATCGTATCTCCCCTTTCTGGATCTTGTAGACACCGGACCAGATTTGTCATTGGCTCATGCTGCTTCCGCACAACTCCGTCTTTGATGAACTCTGGTCTTCGAATTTTAAATAGAGATCTTTGCTTTTTTGTTCTTTTCCGTGAGTAAGAGCATCCTGGTAGCACATTTTATTACCTGACAAGTCTTGAAAAATACCAATAAGTAAATAATATGCATCCAATAAATTACGGGTGAGGAAGTATGGTACCGACGTACCGGATGCTATAGCTACTATAAATACAGATTAGCAAAAAGTAATCCATAAAAGGGATTTGGTACGCTTTCGAAAGTACAAACTGATAACACGTAATGCATAAACCTCGTATCTAACCTGACTGCACCAACAAACTGCGGCTAGATGCCATGCTATTACCAGTTACTATACTTACAAAACGCGAATTGAATCCCTCTTCCGTGTCGGTTCATCCGACCATGACCTATCTGAAGACGTAACAAAGGGTCGTTACTCTATCCGAAGACTCTCTATAGCGCCACCATCGAGTTGGGTGAACAAAACTAGCTTTGGCGACGTCATAAAATGTTTCGTTGTTGTTTACATTACGATTGTCACGCACGACGATATGCTCGAGTGCCTTCGTCCACTGAGCTATAATTTTGGAGGGATCAAGTAGTACGGTGCCGGTACTGTGGCAGCCGAATCCATCACAATCCCCATTTCTCCTATAGCCTGTTATATACTACTTAGATTCTATGCAGTGAACATGATATCCCCTAAAAGTTGGATGTGGCTTAGGGGTAGACTCAAGCATCTGATGCGGGTGCACACTATATATGCTGGCGAGCCCACAACCCACCATCATTGTAACGAGACTACAGTTAAATTTTGGTTTGAAATTTAATAATTTAGAACACTAAAAATAGCCGTCTTCTAATTATTTGGGTATTCTAAGGGTGCGTTTTATAGATAGTGACTAACTACTAATCAGTGATTAGTGCCGATTTTAGTCAGCCACGCGTTTTATAGATAGTGATTAGCGATAATCACTGCTTAAAACTTTAGTCAGCGGCGGGAGGTGGTTTAATTCACTAATCAACTGTTTGACTCGCGTTTACTGGTAGAAGCAGTCGAGGGCATCGGCGCGGCGCGTGTGCTGTGGGCGTATAGAGCTGTTTGTGCTGCTTCAAGGAGGTGTGGTTTGTTGTTGTTGGCAGCACAAAATGCCCCGTGTTGATACCTGCCACATAGTAATCGCTTTTTGTCAACCTGCTACCTGAAGACTGCTGGTAGGTATGTACATACCGTACTCTATACCATGCCACTAATAGGGTTGCTGTGAGATCTTGACGAAGCAGATCCAGCAAGTCCAGACAGGCATCCTTCGACAGCCTATAGCGCTGGATGAATCCTCGGTCGGAAAGGGCCTGCAACGGATTCGATCGATCCGTTACCATACGCCTAGGAACACGGCTACCTTCAATTCTTCGAACTGCATCCAGAATGTCAATGTATTCCATAGCGATATCACGGAAAAACAAGGTAATGTAACGACACGTAGAAACGCAGGCAGCTCGGCAAGCGAACTAGCAGACGAAAAACTCGACTTGGCGCCAAATCAGCAGTCAGCTGGGATCAGCCAGGTAGAACGAGTACATAGTTTCTTAGCGACGTGTGTCAATTACGTCACTAATCACTGCGTAACTAGTCAGTAGCTAATCAATATCCATAAAACGCATTCGCTAATCACTGCTTAAGCTCGCTATTCACTGACTAGTTATGCAGAGAATAGCGCGCTAGTTAGTCACTATCTATAAAACGCACCCTAACACGAGCACAAAATAACAGACATGAGTTTTGAAAAACGACATGGAAATGCAGTATGAAATGCCAGAACAAAATCGTCTATTGCTCGTCTAATCCCCTTCTCATGCTGCTCATCGGAAATTTTGCACCTTCGTAGTTCAAGATTACTGTGAAAAATGGGCAAGACCCGCAATCTATTTAGCTCATATCATGGGTAAATATACCATAGGGTGGTTGCGTGGCTGGCCATGAAAAAACAAAGTCTTGGCATGCGGGTGAGGAATGGGCTGCATCACCAATGCTTAACAAAATTCACTCTTCAAAGTTGATTTGTTGGGTCTGAAATGAGATGGTCACAAATACGGCCGGCATCGGTACGCAGTCCACTCACAGGAAAGCCATTCCTATAGTAACAGAGACACTCCTACGTTTCTGAAGGCGGCATATCGATTTGTAAACTTTTTATATGCCTCCCCGGGACCATAGCAAGCCCTAATGATCTAGGATCTTCCGTACAGTCATTCTCCGAGTACTGGAAATATTCTTGCACAGTGGTTAATATGATGTTCATTTGTTTATCCGTACATAAAAATACTCCGATTAGAGTTCGTCCATCTGATATATGTACTCTCATGTTCTTCCCAAGCCATTTCTTCAATGTATCTCTGCCTTCCATTGCTTGGGTTAATATCAAAGCAGCTTCGTATAGATTTATAGAGCTTAGATACTAATTAATACTTAATACTGAAATCAGATAATGTAAAAAATATTTCATCATTATCGTCTAGCTGGATCGGAATTTGAGAAGCTGCAATGTAAAATTTGGCATATATATTTTTGAATGCTAAAAGTAAAATTTTTGCTCCAGAGATCGACTCTAAGTCAAACATACCAGACTTATCACCAAATAAAGTAAAACAATGGCAGCAGAAACGGGAATCATAATGCAATCGTTTTGATGCATGATCAAACAAAATTTGGCAGCATTATTGCCTCATGCTGAACGGTACAGAAATTTGACAGAATTTCATAATACAAACTGGACAAGAAAAATAGTGGAGCCGATGGCGGACGATCCAAAAAGTAATAAATATAATAAGTCACCACAGATTTTTTCGAAGCTCCGCTCCTTCATCAGGTGAAGATTCCAATAAACTGGACTGGGCGTTATATCTGCAGTGACTTATTATATTTATTAAACTGGTCAAGGCAACACCAAGTTGGGGACACAATAGTTAAGGTGCTGGCTGTCAAATCCGGAAGGGTGGGTTCGAGTCCCGGTCACATCACACCACACTGTGCAAGGAAAGGAACATCAGTGAAACAAGGGAGATAAATCTGAAATGCACTAAAAATATTTTCCTAAAATGCTTCTACTCTGCTTTAGCAGTCGGAATTCGGAACTATATATTAGACAGTTTCTTATTGAAAACAGATTGAACTGGGTACTTAGCAAAATTTCTTATCTTCTCTTCATTAGAAATACTGCAACAGAAATCAATGCTAATAGTGCAACACCAGCTTCCCATAAATAGTCCTTTGGTGTCATATGTTTATCTGAAAAACTGGTAAGCCTAATACTTGCTGCAGATTCCACAATTTCAGCTTCGCGTTCGTGGTAATTTTTTATATTCAGAGTAGAGTCTGCTATAACTCTCTCCTCTTGCTCATATTGAGTTGATCCAGTCGAAGTGTTGCTGAGAAATGTTTCTGGTGAAGTACTCGGCACAATCGCATCTAAACACTCGCTACCATTTTCAATCTCAGTTGATTGACTTCGAGTTGCTGTTATTATCTCTTTCGGAATGGTCACTTCACTCACTTGCGTTGATTCACCAGATACGCACATCTCTGAATCATGGAGGTCGGACCGTAACCCATTCTGTGGGCTCAAAACTTCATCGCCCTCAGGAATAGTATGTATCATTGTGGAACCAGCACTGTCGTATACTACTTCATTATTTGCTGCTGAACTGGTGTTAGGTTCTACCGTCTGCGTCTGGCTCGAACTAGGGTTAGAAAAGTTAAGACTTATATATGAAGGCGGGAGGCTCGGAGAAATTGTAGTTAACGATGTTGATGGATTTGATAACGATATATCATTGGTATGAATCGATGATAGCATGCTGCCATCAGGGGAATAGGTTGGACGCAGGCTATTGTAGTGATTCAATTTTTCTTGCTGGTCATAAAAAGGCTCATTTGATAGTGATGAATCATGCGACATAGGAAGAACGTTGAGTAGACCTCTTATAAAAGAGGCTTCTGAACCATGATTAAGAGAATCAATTCGAAAACCAGATATAAGTTCTTCGGCTAAATTCTTGTGACCCGTGCGTACCAGTGCTTTTAAAAATGTTATCCCATAATTTTGAAATCTTTGCATTTGTTTTATCGTTTCCCGCACAGCGTAAGTATTTCCTTTATTATTGTAAAGGCGTTCGATATATTCTCGAGGCGTAGGTGACACAATAACTGAATTCAAAGATTCCATAATCTCTAGTGCGTCAATCTTTTCAGTGTAATAGCCTGGTTCTTTCCTCAGTTTCTCATCGATTTTTTCTTTGACGTGACGATCAACATCCTCTTCGAAATGGCCGTTGTTTGAATCACCCATCGCGCAATGATTCGCGGTTGTCGAAACCCGGATATCTAGTCCCAGCTACTTCTATACTACCAAGGTCTGTATAGAATCATCCCGATTTTGTAAATCTACTGGGCGTATCTATCCGCAATTCCTGTCGCTGCGGGGCTATGTGCCGGCTGCTCGGTGTGTGACTGTGTGGCCGAGCTCTGAGCGTCTGTGATCATAGACATGATCGAGTCTACCACCGCGCGGATAAATGCGACTAAACGAATCTACCGCATAGAGAAACTCTACCGTTTTCGATAGAGAAGACCAAAATCCGGTTTAGGGTCCGAAAAATAACAGGTTTTGGCCATTTTCGCAACAACCGGATCGGATCAGGAGTATGAAAATGGCCGATGAACCGGATATATTCAGGAGTTCACATTGACGAGGAACCCAAAACTCCGGATCCGTAGGCCTACGTGGAAAATTATGACGATATGACGTGTAGTAGGCGTGACTCGGGCCTGTTCAGAACAGGAGGGTGCATTCGCCCCGCCCCGGATGTTCAAAGGGCGTTCATAATCCACAGCGTATAAACGTTGCTAATGGTTATGACATGCTTCGTAGTGAGATAATAATGTATAATTATAATTAACGCAGAGTGAGCGAACGAAGCGCTACTAAAGTTCAGCGACTCTCCGACAATTTTCGTAGTTCGCGAATCCGCTGTTTAATATATCGCAAAGTTCGCTCGGTCCGCAGTCGGCTTGGTCCGCCGTTTAATGTCACTCGGGAATTTTCCAAAGTTTCCCCCCTAAACATAAGCTGACTCTGCTCTGCAACACGAAAAGTAGAAGTATATTATCGATTATATCGAATACGTCAAAAGTTTAGTAAAGGAACTCTTGTATCGAATCTTCGTTCGTAAACGCATATGGGATCGAAGGAGAATTCCGAACACACTGATCCGCAACACCATCCCAGAGGGCGTATAACCCAAGAAGTAGCTTGACTCTTATCGCCGAATCCCAAAATGTCAGGCTGGCCAACCACCCCTTCAATATGAATGTATTTATCGGAATTCGGACTGAGCAATTTCACTTTACTTGTTCCAGAAACATATTCAGCGAGGAAAGTTCTGCAGAAAATCAAAGTCATTGATGTTGTTATTTCGGATTTATGGCGTTTTCAACTACTAAGGTCATATAGGGTTAAAATGCTTAGATGTCTTATTATTACGTGACCGATAAAACGTGCGAATGGACAGAGATGCAGCTACGCGATAGCAAAAGCATATCCTGCTTAAAAGCCGTTCCAAATAACCTACTCCGAAGGTCTTATGCCCCACATTCATATAATGTGTTGCAACTAGCTACTAGCAAGCCTATGGACGCGACGTGAGCCATTGCGTGACCGGCCCGCCGATATCGATTTATCGACCAACGTTATAGGCCTGGTTGGCTGACGAATGAAAATACGAATATCTATGTCCTTCAATATCGCTATGCAAACGCATCTGCAGGTCGTTATGAACGTACCTATTATCTTGAGAAGCAACCTGAGTCGTGTAGAGTTGGAGGGGATCGGTAGCAGCGATCCATGTAGCGTAGAAATCAGTGTTGTCGTAACTGCGAATTGTCCACCCCATGAAGCGTTGTTGCATAGCAGATACAATCCATTTTGCGTTACCTGGGATCCTTCCCGTATGCATGCCAACGAAAACATCGCTAGAGCCAAAGAGAAGGTCATGATACCACATCATTTGCTGCGTAATTTGGTGCTTAAATGCAACGAGTAAACCCGTTCCGCCACTTTGGCATCTGAACGTAACATATTTCAGTTAATGTTTATAGACATACTTGTACATTGGCTATCGGCCGGGCACCTTAGTGATAGCATCATCTATTAGTGCAGGGGTGGCCAACCAATCCGAGACTGAGATCCACATTTCTTAATGTGTTACCGCAAAGAGCCATATGATACATACCGGCATCGGCTAGATCAGTGGTTTCCAATCATTTTTTCCGCGACCCTAATTTTCACAATATCGTAGGCTCGCAACCCCCGCAATATTGTAGTACAAGTGAAAAAAAGGTCGACCAATTACAGCCTTCTTGTAAATTTCTATAAGAAATTGGGCCTGCGGAAAAGAGCCACGTTGAACTAGGCGAACTAGGCCTGCATTAGTGCATTCAAAATGAGACATTGTACGCCGTTCGTTCGTTTTTACGCCGTCCGTTCAGTTTGACTGTGAACACGGTAGCTCGAAAAATATAGATGGGTGGAAAATGTTAGATATCGTAAAGAAGATCACCACATATTTACCGTCAAGCCTTCGTTTATTGAGAATTAGAACGGCTCGACTACATTCTAGAAAATGTTAGAAGAGACGTTCGCGGAAAGCCAGGCAACTATACTCTCAACGGCTTAGGAATAGGAGAAGTGCCCACTGCACGTGATGGGACTCCATCCTGTACACTTACTGCAGTTGTGGTAGTTGCAGATACCAAGGAGTTCGACCAGTCTGTATGTGAAGTCTTTCATTCATAACTCCAATACTTTTATTTGTTCCTGGCACGCGGTAGCTGAAGCCGCCAAACTCTCCAAGTTCAAATTTGAAGTAGCTAGAGAATAAGAATAGGCTGATAAGATGATTGTTGATTATTGATTGATTGAAAGGATTGGTTGATTGAATGTAGCCTTGGCTTGCTTCTGGCCACTCAGTTCGTTGATTGGTTTCACTGCCGCCGTTTGATCGGGAGGTTCCGAGTTCGATTCCCCACCGGGTCAAACGAAAGACTTTAAGATAAGATAAGATTCTTATTGTGAGTTACTTCTCGCATGTTCTTAGACAGAGGTCATGGTATATAGGCTCCTCTGTGTGTATGCGTAGCAACACGCGACATGCGATGTATTACTATCGTGTGTGTACCTTTTTCGCATATATATTCTGTATGCCACATTTTTGCTTTGAAAAAGACACAAATATGCTAAGAAAGAGCTATATAGACTGTGGCTTTAACTTGTAGACTTGACTAATGTAGATTACCTCTCTTGGGTCACCTGCTGTTGCAGTGATATTTCGCCGGTGGCGTGGTGAGTTATGTAAAACGGAGGAGTTCCATCGGTGCGAAGAAGATACAATGGATTCTCTGACGATGCATTTACAAATTCCATAACCCATATACTGCGAAGCTCGCCAGTTGTTCCCAGGTATACATGACTCCCATCTTGCGGTGCCTCAGGAACTTGCCAGAATGTAGACTCGCTGCTATTTACGCCAGAGTACACTCTGTATTCTACATTTGGATTTTTGCATCTCTTCACTCGAGTATAGCGTCCATACCCATAAGGACTGAAATCTAAAATGGTATGATATTCTATGTATAGTTCTATGGAGTATAAATCGGTAGTGAAGACATTGAAGTCGCGGTCTCGATAGTTGTAAAACGTCATCTATCGGTGATGTCGGTCTCGGCCAAATATGTAGAAAATGGCTCTACACCATCATTCACGTCTGACGCATGTATTTGAAATTCCATAACTATAGGCATGGCCTAAAGTAGGCCATGCTATAGGCTATAACGTGTACAGTGTATACTCTACACACTTAGTATACCTGGTGGAGTGCTCCAGTATCTCGATGGATATCTGTGATAGGATCGCCCTGCTGGCCGGGTTCGCTGATGAGCGATTGTCTGGGTGGTTGGATTCGCTGTTGTTTGGGCTCGTAGACGTGCTGATAAGAAGTGAATGAACGGAGATTTCGTCGCTTCCTGTGTTTCAACATACCAACACAGCAGTACCAGCGAAATAATAATCGGAAACTTTATCGACATCACAAAATTCTGTAATTTTTGAGAAATTAGTAATGGTATATACATGCAGAGACCGTTCAGTTGACCGACCAAGCACAGTTTAACTGTCGGCCTTTTGATCGTGAAGATCCCGCGATTCGAGTCTGACTAAGTCAAACCAAAGACTTCAAAATAGGCATCCGTTTGTCGCTCTCTACTTGCCAGCCAGTATCGGTAGAGTACGAGGAGAGTTGCGGTTGTGGCAGTGATCCGGAATCCGGAATCCGGACAATAACTAAAAATTATAGAGATCGCGTATAGGCGTATAAGTGTTGCCCTAGAAAAGTACACGACCTTAGTAGTTTCTTTTTTGGTTTTTGTTTTATTTGGAGTTCATGGCGTTTTCAACTACTAAGGTCATTTACGCCAGGACAATGCTTTATAGGAATTATAGCCCGGATCCATATTACAATCACAGCTCTCCGCACTTCCACAACAACGACTGCCAAGCAGGGAAAGAATGGATACCAATTTTAAAGTCTTCGATTTGAGTAGGTCGGGAATCGAACCCGGAACCTACCGATCAGAAGGCAGACAGTCTATACCACTCGGCCAACTGAACGGTATACCATAGTAGCTATAAACGCCATAAATTCATAAGGCCTAGTACGAAGACCAATTACACAGCGCCAGCGAGGAGTGAAGCAAACCTCTGAAGCGCCGTAAATTAAAAACAGCAACGTTGACGCGTGTACTGATGACCTTAATCGAAAATGCCATAGAAAAAAAACACCCATCATTTCAATCATTATATATCAGATAACCTTTAACTCGACACATACGACAACAGATTGTTTACTTTGGCTGTTCCTCGACCTCGAATGCTTCATAAACCAGAGCGATGGTTTTCGAAACTGCACAACTAACAGTTGGCGCTAAGAGCGAAACATTTTCGATAGCTTTAGGCGAAGTTGCAAAATTAACTTTGAGTGTATCGCACGTAGGCTTATACTGAGCAATGCTGTAAAACAACGTTTGTAAAGCATTCCTATCAGTGAAATTTGCTGCATTTCCAGTCGGATTGGCACAGCGGAAAAGTCTCAAAGTAGTATTCTTAAGATAACTCAGTAGGCCTATTGAAATTTGCAGCATTTCTAGTCGCGCTCGCGCAACTAGCAACTTGCAAAAACGACAGCATAAAAGTGCGAACACGCCGTGACGTCACGACGTGTGCCGAATTATTTTTTGCAGGCCGATATCTCGGTAACTATGCGGTTTTGAGGCGAATTATGTATATTGCCGAAATCAGCACCAAAATCTCTACCGATATAGATGACCTTTAGAGTAAATAATGGACATTTCTCGAAACCGTCATGTTTTACACCTCGTTCGCTTACCTATTTCTAAGAATCTCTATATCTAAAGGTTGACCGAGAATTGAATTTTTTATATAGGCTATTTATTATTTTTCGGAGCTCCGATATCTTGCGATCTTATGAACGGGCGTTGAATTTGTTGTGAATCTTCTTTACGATATCTATTAATCGTCCGCTATCGGCTCCAATAAATGCATAAATTTTTTAACACTGTGGGTGTGCCGTCTTGCGCGCAGCTTGGTCTCCCTGCGTCTTCGGTTATGCGCACGACAACCCGAACCCAAATTCTCTCGTATCACGCTCTCTATTATCACGTAACAATGCGCTCATTTTAATGAAAGTATAATCATTGGCGCGAAACCTATCACCATGGAAACAAGCTTCATTACGCTCTGTTTGTGTGGCATTTCTTGAAACAATATATCGACCAGCGAGCAGAGTTAATTAAATAGCCAGGAGAGGGTTGAGTTTAAATCGACAACAGCTTGTTATGTCATTCATTATTTCCAGTAAATATAAATTGAAATCTAAACTTAGTCTGTATTTTACAAACGTGAAAATATAAGATAACTATCATTTAGACCAATTTTAGCAAAAGCTAGCCATAAAGTAATGTTTCAGCGATATTGAACAGGCGTGTAGTATTTCGGTAATTAATGCAGCAGCCTGCAGTGGATAAGCAAATAATGTGTAACACCGAGTACTGACTTACGACGAAAAGCATATCCTAGTCATCATAAATGTTAGTAAATGTGCGCAGAAGATTCCACACCGGTCCAGTCGCCTCGTCGACGCAATCTAACTTCTAAGGCGTTATATGTCAAGATTCAGGATTGTTTTTGTTTCATTTATGGCCGTTTTTAGACTGCTACGGCCATATACTCTAGATCAATGCTTCTGGTTTATCTATATCCTGGTTCGCAACTCTTCACACTTCCCCGGAACTGACTGCCAAAGAGAGAAGAGAAAGGAATAACAATTATGAAGTCAATGACTTGATTAAAACATTAGAGTACTTGTGTATTTGCGTAATACATCCAAGTTCATTAATGCATACACACACGCGCAGAGAGAGATGCGGATACGTTTCATGAACATACTGTTTTGAGTGTGGCCTATGGCAAATCTTGCATCCTCGTAGCTAACCTGGTATTTTGACAGTCCGGAACGTAGTAGCGAGCCTTCCTCTATGATCGTATCATAATTACCTGTGGCGTATACCGTATTTATACTGAATACGAAAGTAGGCCATGATTACGCGATTCCCGGCTTGTCACCTTACGCTGTTATCAACCGCTGTCTACTGATGTTGAATTTGACCTCCATATTTATACTATTGACAAACGAAACTTGCGTGTGAAAAGTCCCTACCTCTTGCATAGAGAGAAAGTTTCTTTCGGACGCTCAGCGTGATTTTATTAACTTCATGTAAATCTTCGTTTCGCCACGAATGACGGTCAAAAGTCTAATTGGATAACAAAAATATTAAAATTTGCCACATTTTGGGATTTTTCATAAAATTTTAAAATATATTGCCTCGAGTAATGATCGAACTCGCAACCTTAAGATTATGTAAGACTAACGTGATGCCAAGATATCGAGTCCGCATAAATAAACTGTTTATAATACACTGGTTAAACCGACCAAATCACACGAGGATTGAGAATGAGGTGGATGTTTTCCAGCTGAAGGAAAAAAGTGCCCCGAGTGAGGATCGAACTCACGACCTTGAGATTATGAGACTCACGCGCTGCCTACTGCGCCATCGAGGCCGATAAGATAGTCTGATTGCAACGATTATCCCATGCGAACAGATAATTATCCATTGGACAGTGTTTACTATTGATTTTTCACCTCAGTATCCATATGAAAGGTCACTTTCAGTAGTAAGGGCTCTGGAATTACGAGAGCGGGAGGCGAATATGCTCCTGTAACCCCGTGATATATCGCCCAATTAGTTAAGCTATGACCGACCCGCTATAAGTCTTTAATAACACTTCGGCAAAAACACGAACACTGTGGAGGTATTGCTGAATCTTTCGTCAGTAGTTCATTCGTGTTTATCAAGTAATTGAGAAGAGGTGGCAATATCAACCTTATATGTTTGTTTAAGCGTTTAATAAACGTGCAACGGTAAATCTTTAACCGATGATACGTGATTATTAAAAGTACAATAGAGGATAAATGGCGCCTTTTGAATTGGATATACATACAATCGGCACTAATAAAATGTCTATACAAGACTCTATCTTACGATCGGGAGGTTCTTTGCTCGATTCCCGACTTGGTAATACTTGGTATCAGTTGCTTTTCTCTGTTTCGCAGTTACTATCGGGGGGAGGGGACGGCGGAGTGATCTGGGTTGGGTTATCTACTTTATGACCTTATAAGAGAACGCTATAAATCCGAAAAAAGATGGATCAAGTTGACTAGGCAAGTAGAACGTAACAAATATGGCAGCTTTTAGATGTGTTCTTGTCGTGACGTCACAACGTGGAATTTATTAAATTTTTTCAGGGGGTGAGTTTCAACAAATTATGCAGCTTCGGCGATGTATATTTACAAAACCAGTACAACTAGTTATTCAATGTGAGCCGACGCTGTTGTTATCTGTAGATCTTTTAAAAACCTCCACGCTTTGTTGTGTTTTGTTGGCTATTTGGTAAGAAAAACAGGATTTAAAACCCATTTCCTTTGAATAACAACTGTGGCGTACGTCACTAGCGATTCACTCTCTCCAGCAGGAATGTATTGACTCATGAGAAAAATGTTTGACACGAGTTGACTGGAGATTTGGAATTGAAGGACAAAAATATGCCCCGAGTGAGGATCGAACTCACGACCTTGAGATTATGAGACTCACGCGCTGCCTACTGCGCCATCGAGGCAGTCGGGGTCGTCTCGTATTGCATTAATAGATTGATTGGTATCAATGAAATACGCCCTACACGTCACAGGAGTTTTGAATAGAAGTTTGCGTGCTGGGGAAAAGAAACATGAATCGAGTGAGGGTCGAACTCACGATCTTGAGATCACACGCTCTGTCTACTGCCCCGTAGAAGCCCCCACAAGGCATAAAAGTACCAAAAACGCACAAGTTCGGACCGATCGTACAAGTATGTAGTAACGAGAGTAGGCCAATATAGCATGGTGTGTGTTGCCACACAGACAGACCGAGTTCCACTTCTGCTTAAGAAAATGAAAACGAAGGAGGGCGTAATGAAATCCAATGACTTTGGGCCTACTATCCAAGAATGTAGTAACGATTTCAGGACTAGCAATAGCCTGATGTGCTTCGTCACAGACAGAGTACCACCTCTACCTTAAAAAAAATGTAAATTGAGTACGCGCCAAGTTAAAGTTAAAATTAGTAACTAGTGTTATACAGATCCCAATCCGATTTCTCAAGAAGTTTACCCCCCATTGTTCATCTTATTCTCCGCCAAACTTTACCGCTACTCGACATCGTTGAGTGCGTCACTGAACAATGAAAGAAATTTTTAGAAACTCTCAAACCTTTACACATTGTGTATCAGATTAATGTTGTTATTTGAAACGAATATTATATTTCAATACAATGTAGAGTGATGTCATAGTTATGGAGATGCTATTATGAAAAAGAAGATTGATATGAGAGCTTATGTATCATAACTCTAAGGAGATTTGAAGTTGGTGCTGTGACGGAACTAGCACACACTCAACATCTCAGTGACAAACGTCCCGGATGACGACGTCACAATGACGGATCACAGTGTCCTGTAGTGTGTAGGGTTGAGGTTATATTTATATTTTAGACGAGGCGATAAAAACCCTACGGTGAAAAGCACCATTAGAGGTAAATTTAACTCTAAGAAGATTTGAAAAGTTGAAGGTGGTGCCTCACGCCTAGGTGTGTAAGGTTGTATCGTTTGCGCTACAGCGTTGAGGTTATGCGCTCCTTGTTGAACGTGGCGTAAAACACCATTCAGTGGTGAAAAGATAGCACTAAACTTATTTATAGCTGCAAGGAGATTTCAAAGTCGTTACCTGTAGTATATTGGGTTAGGATGTCTGTGCTAAAGTGTTGAGGTTATATTTTTCCGGAATATACCGGAATGTAATCTTTCCGTAATATTTGTAGAGGCCTGTAGTATTTCAGTGATAATTTCTTGTCTGTACAATGCCCGCAATCGATTTCGGCGAACGTGACATTGCGTTGCAGTCTGTTTTGTTTGGGACTTTATGGCGTTTTCAACTACTAAGGTCATTTACACCAGGTCAATGCTCACGGTATACGTGTCAATACATCCAGTTTAAAGCCCGGATCACTATTACAACCACGACTCTCCGCACTTCCCCGAAACCGACTGCCAAGCAGGAAAGGAACGGGTGCCAATTTTAAAGTCTTAGATTTGACTCGGTCGGGAATCGAACCCGGAACCTCCCGATCAGATGGCGGACAGTCTAACCTACTCGGCCAACTGCGTTGCAGTCGTGCCGTGGCTAAGAATAGCGATCAGTCGACAGTGACGGTAAATTGCAGTCACCATAAACGTTAGTAATGAACGTAGAATGAGACACAACTTACCCGATTCGGCGAAACAGTCGGCGTAGGCGTATTATAATATAGTGACGTATTTAGTATTCACTCACGCAATAAATCTATTTTCTACTAGCCTTTCCTATAACTGAGATACACTTTGGTAACGGAATACAATCCAGTACTGCAATCAATCTGCGAGAGGCAACTTTCTCGATGGATCGGAGATAAACCTTTTACAAAACAACTGAAATCATGGCATCAATAACATTACAACAGACTGGATCACTGCCGGGATCTAGATCCAGTTCACGCCACAGACGAAGCGCCACTCTGCCGACAAGACTGCCTTCAATAACGCCAAAGCCTACATTGATTGCCCCTGCACTAAATAACTTGGAACCAACGAAAAGGTATTTGGTGTAGGCTACGAAAAGTCTTTTAACAGCAGCACTCACTCAATTTTGGTGTTTTCGTTGTTGTTTTGAATTCACGGCGTTTTCTGGTATACAATATACCGACTGTAGGTACGCGCACACAGATTTAACATCTAGCCTAGTTAATTGGAATATAATCACAAGCTTTTGGAGCTCCATTCCTGCATCTTCACTTGATGACTTATTCCAAAAAAAAACACGGATAGACGCTAAATCCGTGGTGACTTATTCTATCTATTACTATTTGGATCATCCGCTGTCAGCCTCACTCCTTTTTCATAATGACACCGAGCACTCGTCCGATACTGCATTTGAAGTCAGAAGGTGGACAATCAAACCCACGCGACCAATTGATTGGTTTCACCAATATTTCATATCTTGTTATTTAGAATCGATGTTCTTCACCCGCCTACCGTTCCTCGTCGCACTGTCTTTCTGGAGACATTTGACGCCCACGGCCACATGTACAACAGATGTCAGATCATGCAGAGGAGAGAATGGTATCGTTATCACGGGGAGTGGCAAAAGCCAAGATACGGAAATCCATCAGTAAAAGAATCGTACAGGTAAGATTGTGGTTCAAATTTTCCCACCTTCACTCAATCATTCATCGTGTGTACTTCGGGTTTACTCGACCACTGTTTGACTATTACTTGATTACTTGATTACTGGGAGTCGTAGGCCTAAATAAACGGCTGTAGGCACCGTTCAGTTGGCCGAGTGGTTTAGACTATCCGCCTTCTGATCGGGAGGTTTCGGGTTCGATTCCCGACCGAGTCAAATCGAAGACTTTAAAATTGGTAGGTATCCGTTCCTTCCCTACTTAAATACAATGAAGAGCGCAACACATGCCATATGATTTTGCATCATATAACACTTCCTTCTCCCCCGAAGGCTTGAAACGCGATCTGTCTAACCGGCTGTGTTGTGTAATGGTAGATGACCACGAAAACGGTTCCAAGTTTTAAATCCCGCTGCTGCATCATATCAAAGATCACTGAGTTTGGACCGGCTGCCGTATAGTTTTGGAGAAAATTTCCTTATTATGAACTTGCAATGCCAGAAATTCAAAAATCAAGAAGAAAATTCTTTCATTTCAGATCAAATATTCGGAGTGTTTTGAAGTCTCAGATGAACGAACGATCGACCAGAAAACGAACCGATTTCCATCGCGACCTGAACGAAAGTATACGAGTAAGCAGAGTTTTTCAATCTAGATCCCTGGATCAATAGATATCGTAAAGAATATTCACCACAGATTTAACGCCCAGTCATGATTTGTTGGGAATCATAACATTTCGGAGCTCTGATTCATCATCAGGTGAAGATGGAACAGTTGTAATCCTACTGCTACGAGTCAAGATGGTAATCGTCTTTAAGAACTCTCTCTCTCTCTCTCTCTTATTACTTAATCCAAATCTACTTTCCCTAATGAAGAGGTAGAGTTGGAAAACTTTGTGAACGTTATAATTCTCAATAAACAAAGGCTGGGCAAAGTCTCTAGTGAAGCGTCATTACGGACTCCGAATATTTCAACTTTAAAGTCATTTTTTTTCTCATTAGCTTACTCAGACTGACCGAAACGACGTACAACAAGACAGAGAAACGCGGCGACAAAAATTGCAACATCTCAACACTTTTACACGTGAAAATAAAAAGGTGACTCAGCAATTTTGCTTGATAATAATAAATGATTAACTCTTGCTGAGTCATGTCAAACCAAGCCTTACGTATATCAACATGTCATGGCGACCAGCCCTAGTTCTCAGCACCCTCGCTATTGTGGGCCGAATTCAAATTATGCGGCTGGAAACCCGGTGAGTACGCGGGTAACGGCCAGAAAAGGTCCAACGGTACGAAGTTCTTCCACAACATAAGCCTTTACTTTGACTAACGTAACAATGTAACATCAGAATAGAGCATTGAGGTCAATGTGCGTACCTGACGGGCATGAAGTATTATGTGGGTGGTTCAGGGGGTTTGGATAAACCTTGAAATTAGCCTGGAGGAATGGGTTAGCTTGATTCTATCAATGCTACAATCTGGCAGCAAATGGTTGCTGAAAAATTAAAATTATTCCCGAGGTTTTAAAGTTGCTACCTCATATTTTTTAGTTAATGGAAGAAAAATGGCGGGACCGAGTTAACGAGAAGCTGCAAGAAAACGCGAGAGATCGTGAAATTTTACGATATAATCCAATTAACTGGAGTCACACGTTGAAATAAACAATTTTTTTTGTAATAATCACCAAAATTTGCACTTAAATTTTGATAGAAATATCAACTTTTTATGATTTTCATTTTTGAAATTTTATCAAATAGAATGTTGTGTAATTCTTTTGCAAATTTTGTTCTCTCTTGCTTGATACTCTAGTCATTTCACTCGAGTGGCCCTACGCAGTCTACGGCAACGCGGAGGTTTTTAATGTCAGTCGATTTGAAGATATCCTTTCTTTTGTTGATTTTCAAACAACGGCTTTAATTGTCACGTAGGCGGCGTCGTATATGACAAAACAATAGAAAACATGCTTTCGCCGTAATAGAAATAGGAGGATGAATCGATGACCTTCGGTCTGAACGAATCAATTCATGTTTTGCTTTTGTTAAGGTTGTGTTGTGAGGGATGGATTCGGCGAAAGATAATGATGGCGAGGCATGATTTTGTAACTAAACTGGTCGAGACGACCTAAAGGTTTTAAAAGACCACACGCAAAAAGTGAAATATAAAATTGCGCAATACCTTCCCAGCGATCTTTTACACAGATAAAATGCCGGGGTCGTCAGCGCTCGCAATCAATATTCAAGTGGGTACTCTGCTTGTCTGCGTGACAACCAGTAACATCGTGGGTGTAATTAAGACGCTCATATACATGACCACGGAGTATCTTTCACGCGTTCAGACTTACTAAGAAGTCGATCTTCGATATTGGCACTCGGAAGTACGCCCGGAATAATAGTAAACGCACACTCTTGCAGTTGACCTTCTCCTTGAAACACGAAAGGAAATACGTAGCGCATACTGCATAAAATCGACTCTGAGGCGCACAAACTGCTAAACATCACAATTTGTTTATTTATTTGGAATTTATGGCGTTTTCAACTACTAAGGTCATTTACGCCAGGTCAATGCTTACGGTATATGTATCAATATTTCCAGTTTATAGCCCGGATCACTATTACAACCACGGCTCTCTGCACTTCCCCGATACCGATTGCCAAGCAGATATGGAACGGATACCAATTTTCAAGTCTTCGCGATTGGACTCGGTCGGAAATTAAACCCGGAACCTCCAGATCAGAAGGCGGACAGTCTAAACCACTCGGTCAACTGAACATCACAATTAAATACCTTCGGTAGGGCAATGATTAGACATTGCTTCGATGCACTGATTAGAATAAGGCAATCAGTGGTTAATTACCTTCTGTAGGCTTGATTGGTTTGGCAATAATATAAATAGGCAATCGATGAAATCGCCGGCCGGTATGTACATATGGAGTCACTTGTTGTTTCTCAATTACTAAGTTCATGTACGCCAGGTCAATGCTTGTAGCATACGCGTCACCGATATTTCTTGTTTATAACCCGGATCACGATCACAATCACAACCCTCCGCACTCCCCCGGTACTGACTGTCAATTTAGTTTGCCTTGGTCGGGGATAGGGCTGGGCAAAATCGAATAGTATCAAACATCGAATCGAATCGAATAATTTCAACCGAGTAGACAAGGCGGCTGAGAGCTGATCTCTAGATATTATTAAACCTTTCACTAAAATTTGATTGAAATATATATTAGCAAGGGACATGCAGCTTGTGGCAGATAGCGTTGGATAAATAAACTAAATCGCAGGTGAAGTAGAGACGCAACTAGCCAAGTGTTAAGTGATGTCCACGATTTCATGGCGTGCGGTCAAGGAAATAGCAAAATGCACAAATGTCCAATGCGTTGCAGTATTCGTAATTCGAAAAGAGAACGAATTGTCATTCGATTGGGTCCGAATAATCTTGTTATTCGATTCGATTCGAAGTATTCGAATTCGAGTGATCAGCCCTAGTCAGGAATCGAACTCGGAACCTTCCGAGCAGAAGGCGGACAAACAGACCACTCGGTCTGAGCCTTTAGATGTTAGTTAAACATGCTGCCAGAGAGCCCACGAGTCCCAAAACATTATACTTGTTTACAAACAGCAAACATTTGAAAAACGCCTGAAGGTACCAAATTTTTCATCTTCCGTGAGCATGTTAATGAGTACACAGCGAAGTGATTTGGTGGTTTTAATGCATTTGATGTTTTGCAGGCTGTAAATTCACCTCAATCAGCTAGTATGGCTCTAATGACAACTTCATCCAATATTTTCTAATTAAGCTCAAGCTTGAATTCCTCTCTCAATTTCCCCTTTTTTCTTATCCTGCAATTTTTCCTGTAGCTTTTTCTCTTCTTTTCTCTGTTCTCTCTTTTGGTTGGCCGCGAGGCTGCATTCTCAAAATCCGGTTTTTCCAAATCATTAGATTAGACGCCGATCACAGCGCCGAAGTGATTACGTCGTAGGCTACACAAGGACATCATAAACCGCCTTCTTTCGATCGAAACTCAAGCAATTACAAGTCAAGCTCAAGAAGAACTTGCGGCAATTCATGATTCCGTCTATGCTTGGCAGGATGGAGCTCGGAGCTCCACTCCTTCATCAGGCGCAGATGGAATGCATCGTAATAGCGCGTAATACAACTAATCACGCAAAATCTGGTGGCTCGCATAACGTTATTTCGTTAGGGCTATATGCAATATTGGCATATCCGCGTATATGATTTCCGTGCATGTCGCTAACTTCAACGTCCTATTTCTCAGCTCATAGACGATTCCGGAGTTCGAATATTAGTTCAATCGGATCTACAATACTTCGGCAATCACCGAATATGTCAATTATTCCAGCTATTTCGTTAGGGCTGGCGCAGTACTTCATCTCCCCTGCACACACGCGCACTGCAGCTCGCGAACGAGACGCAGATGTTTTCCACTTCACGCTCTACTGGTTTCTCGGGGTATCGGTCTATTCAACTCGTAAAGCTCTGGTGGTTTCCCGCAACTGTTCGAGCTCTGCAAGCGTGCCCTCAGGCGTCTAGTTCCAGGAAATCGCTTCAACAAATCCAGATCACATCTAAATGAGGGTGGTTTCCGACGTTTGTCTCGCCAAGGAATAAAAACATGGTGTGAAAATTTTACAAAATTCCCAACATATGCAATCATTGGAATCGACAACACCAAGTCGTCCTGCACTCGTGACACACTTGTATTATTTCCTTATCTGTCTATAGCGGCCTAATCATACTCGCATGATATGAGTATGCGCCAGTGGTGACCGTATGTGCATTATATGAGTCTGTGGTTAAAATAAACAACAACCTATTCCTATTTAAGTTTAGGTTAACTGTAATACGAAAAATAGTGGAGCCCATGGCCTACTTTAGTAGTAGTTGGCCATGTGGAGCCGATGGCGGACAATTCGAATAGTATAGATTTAGTAAGTCACCACAGATTTACCTTCTAGTCCAGTTTATTGGAATATAATTCACAAGCTTCACCGCTCCTTCATCAGGTGGAGGATGGATATGATGAATGGCCATGGTCCAACTTTCGTTCAACCCGTTGCACCAACCATGTTTAGGATGTCTGGGTTCTTAACGCTTGATCGTGGTTAAAAACGAGAGGCTGTAATTGGTAGTATCGAATACCCCTGACTCCAACTAATAACCTTTGTGTTGACCCGACGAAGTCCTTGGGGATTGAGAATCCCAATATTGACAAATGATCGTCTTCGGAAATATCAGAAACACTCGTAAATAGCGAATTATCACCTGAAATTGGCTAATTGCTACTGCCTAAACAGCTGGCGATATTCTAAAGAGAAAGTATCTACCATCAAACACGAGTCAACCAGCACGCGGCGTAACCAGAAAGCGAATGCGGGGCGTTGAGAAACGTGTGCTCTTAAATAGGTGCTAGGCGTGTGAACAATGATTGAAAGCTAGAGATTGAAGTCTCTAATAATCAAGTGTCACAATTAGCGAGATTTGTTGATTACAATACGGTTAGTTTTGAGTTGTCCGGACAAATAAATGATCAAGATAATTACATGTGAATGTGAAGATTAACTGTGAAGACGAGACCAGTGACGTGATTATAAATAAACGTCACGGGCGAAAGCGTGATAATTGTAAATCTCGTCGAATATTTTGATCGGCGGGGGTGATACGAGGTACTCATTTAGAACCACTGTGACAAAGTCGGCCTTGTGGGGATGTGGAGGGTCAGGCTGGAGTTTACACGAGCCACATAAAATAGGAGCGTGGGGATAAAGGAGTAATGAATTGCATAAAACGGTAGTGAAGGTCGTTAGGAAAGTTCGAGATGGCATAATTTCCTAACGTCACGTTCGTAAGTTCCACCTTGGGTACGAACTTGTACGCTTCTGACTACACCGTGGTTGTCAATCCCTTTGGGCCACTTTCCTCTAGGGACCTTGTAATTTAGAACTAGCACGATATCACCGACTTTGAGATTGAGTCGGACATCGATCCATTTTGATCGTGATTGTAGCTGGGGCAGATATTCCCGCAGCCGTCAAGACGGCGAACCGAAGGACAGTAGACCTACTAAAGAAGAACGTTGAAGCCAGGCTACCTTAGCGGGCAGGAGTAATGAAAAACATGTTCCGCTAGATAGCAGAAGCGATCTAAAAGGTGCATCTCTGCTTTCGGCGTATCGAAAGGCGGAAATAGCAGCATTGGGCGACGTGCAACTTACGAAGTACAGGCTGGAAGCACTAAAAAACACCTGGTCGCACGCATAACGTCCATCTTCTACATCGCTGTAATATGGCGATGGCTTTAGTAATAAAGAAGTTGATTCGTGCAAAGACAGACATACATACATACAGACAGACAAACAGGCTCTTACGTCAAAGTTTAGTAAAGGAACTCTTTAAAGTGCGATCACATTTCCAGTATCTACGCTTAGTTAGGGCTCGCATATGGGATCAAAGGAGAAGTTCGCACATGTTGATCCACAACACAATCCCAGAGGGCGTATAACCCAAGTAGTAGCTTGATTCTCTTGGCTGAATCCCAAAATGTCAGGCTCGCCATTCACCTCTTCAATATGAATGTATTTATCGGAATTCGGACTGAGCAATTTCACTCTACTTGTTCCAGAAACATATTCAGCGTGGAAAGTTCTGCAGAAAATCAAAGTCATTGATGTTGTTATTTCGGATTTATTGCGTTTTCAACTACTAAGGTCATATAGGGTTAAAATGCTTAGATGTCTTATTACGTGACCGATAAAACGTGCAAATAGACAGAGATGAAGCTCCGCCATAGCAAAGGCATATCCTGCTTAAAAGCCGTTCCAAATAACCTACTCCAAAGATCTTGTGCCCCACATTCATATAATGTGTTGGAAGCCTATGGACGCGACGCGAGCCATTGCGTGACCGGCCCGCCGATATCGATTTATCGACCAACATAGGCTTGCTCGGCTGACGAATGATAGCCTCCTACCGATGAAAATATGAATATCTACGCCATTCATCAATATCGCTATGCAAACGCATCTGCAGGTCGTTATGAACGTACCTATTATCTTGAGAAACATTCAGAGTCGTGTAGAGTTGGAGGGGATCGGTAGCAGCGATCCATGTAGCGTAGAAATCAGTGTTGTCATAACTGCGGATGCTCCACCCGACGACACCTTGTTGGATAGCAGATACAATCCATTTTGCGTAACCTGGGATCCCGGCCGTTTGCATGCCAACAAAGACATCGCCAAAGCCCGTGGGAAGGTCATGATACCACATCATTTGTGGTCTCAACATGAGCGTAAATGCAACGAGTGTACCCTTTCTGCCACTTTGGCATCTGAACGTAACATTTCTCATTTCAGTTAACGTTTATAGACATACTTGTACATTGGCTATCGGCCGGGCAACTTAGTGATAGCATCATCCATTAGTGCATTTAAAATGAGACATTTTATGCCTAATTATGCAGCTAATATATCTCCAAAGGAATCTGTAATTGACCATCTCTTTCTATATATACGTCTCTGCTTGTGTCACGTATGCATTTGAATGCATCGCACGACACATCGTCGTTTTATTATTACCGGTAGCTACAATATTACGGAATCTATTAGTGACTTGACATAACAAAATAGTCAGTGTAACAAGTTAAATATGCAATTTAGTTTGTCCGTTCAGTTGGCACATTTGGTTTGACTGTGAACACAGTAGCTCGAAAAATTTAGCATGGGTAGACAATGTTGGTATTGTAAAGAATATCACCACATATTTAACGTCAAGCCTTCGTTTATTGAGAATTAGAACGGCTCGACTACATTCTAGAAAATGTTAGAAGAGACGTTCGCGGAAAGCCAATATATTTATAGCCTACTGTCTAAAAGCCAGGCAACTATACTCTCAATGGCTTAGGAATAGGAGAAGTGCCCACTGCACGTGATGGGACTCCATCCTGTACACTTACTGCAGTTGTGGTAGTTGCAGATACCAAGGAGTTCGACCAGTCACTACGTGAAGTCTTTCATTCATAACTCCAATACTTTTATTTGTTCCTGGCACGCGGTAGCTGAAGCCGCCAAACTCCCGAAGTTCAAATTTGAAGTAGCTAGAGAATAAGATTAGGCTGATAAGATGATTGTTGATTGGAAAGGATTGGTTGATTGAATGTGGCCTTGGCTCGCTTCTTGCCAATCAAGTCGTTGATTGGTTTCACTGCCGCCGTTTGATCGGGAGGTTCCGAGTTCGATTCCCCACCGGGTCAAACCAAAGACTTCAAAATTGGTGTAGCCTACCTTCTTCGTCCATATATTCTGTATGACACATTTTTGATTTGAAAAAAGACACAAATATACTATCAGATAACTAGACTGTGGCTTTAACTTGTTGGCTATGGCTTGACTGGTGTATATTACCTCTCTTGGGTCACCTGCTGTTGCAGTGATATTTCGCCAGTGGCGTGGTACGTTATGTAAAACGGAGGAGTTCCATTGGTGCGAAGAAGATACAATGGATTATCTGACGATGCATTTATAAATTCCTTCACCCATATACTTCGCAGCTCGCCAGTTGTTCCCAGGTATACATGACTCCCATTTTGCGGTGCCTCAGGAACTTGCCAGAATGTAGACTCGCTGCTATTTACGCCAGAGTACACTCTGTATTCTACATTTGGATTTTTGCATCTCTTCACTCGAGTATAGCGTCCATACCCATAAGGATTGAAATCTAAAATAGTATGATATTCTATGTATAGTTCTATGGAGTATAAATCGGTAGTGAAGACATTGAAGTCGCGGTCTCGATAGTTGTAAAACGTCATCTATCGGTGGCCGAGTGGTTTAGACTGTCCGCCTTCTGATCGTAGGTTCCGGGTTAGATTCCCGACCGAGTCCAATCGAAGACTTTAAAATTGGTATCCGTTCCTTACCTGCATGGCAGTCGGTATCGCGGAAGTGCGGCGAGCCGTGATTGTTATAGTGGTCCGGGCTATCGGAGGTATTGACACGATTACTATATTCATGCATCTGCTCCAGCCTGTCTTATTCGTGGTGCAAAATGCCGCCCCGTGATAAGTGCCACTGAAAATTTTCTATATGATAATAATAATAATAATAATATTTAATAATAATAATAATAATATCGGTGATATCGGTCTCGGCCAAATATGTGGAAAATGTTTCGAGTCGGTCTGAAATCGAACGCGGGACCTCCCGTCTTACTTTCGTAAGCAGTTGAAATACGAGGCGAGAATTATGATACTTCGTCTGTCTCAACTCTTACGTTTGCAATAGGGTGGTTTGTCGCTCCACGCGGCCCTTATTGAGTGGAATTCACACGTGACTTTAGACGCTCCTTTTAGTCGATAGCCTTCATTGCATGCAAACACGCATACAGATCCAACTTCGCCGTTTCCTTCGCAAGATGTGAAGCCATTTTCCACGGCAGGCTCCGGATGACACACCGCTAAATAGAAAGAGAAAGAGAAATGATTCACGGTTCAGGATTCTGAACTTTAGCACAAAGAGAGAAATAGTTGTCATAGGACAGGAATCGAATCTTCCACGTGTCTAATTATTGAGAGTCGTTTGGCTTAATACCATTTACTCAGGTACTGTCTAATTATAGAATCACTACTATGCAGATAATCAAGTACGCCAAATGAAATCGGTCTATACTTAAGTATTTCTGAGTATTAACCAACTATGCCGGTATGGTGGTAGAATCAGCGGCAGGGTATTTTTAAATGTCTTTTTAGACACATATATCAGATCATGACGAAACTTTGCTTGGAACACGCCTCCATAGTCTATAACCCAATATTTTGGCTTTGCTGAATTGTTATTGATAAACGCTTACGAATGCATGTTGGCACCGGAGCGGTCCAATCTGCACCGTGTTCCACTGCTTTGCATGCAATTTCGGTCTTTAGTCTAAATCCGTCATTGCATGCGTACATGCATGACGTGCCAATATTCCCGCTTCCTAAGCATGTCTGTTTGCCATATTTCGAATCTTGCCGGAGAGGCTTGCACACCGCTGTAATATGAAAAGGTTTAGTTACGCATCGAGAGCAATTGCATTTAAACCGGTTTAGAAACTCACGTTCACAAATTGGTACTTCGTCTGACCATTTGGCTCCTTGTGTGCCCATTTTACATTCGGTGGTTTTACTGCCTCTAATTTCAAAACCTGCCTCGCAGTGATATTTGCACTTGTCTCCGACTTGTATTCCTTCACAATATGAGTACCCGTTCTCAGGACCCTCTGACAGCGTGTCGCACATGGCTGTAAATAAGTTTGATCATATCCCGTGACGATTTGTAATGAGCAAAGTAAATGCTTACGTTCACATGTAGGTACTGGATTGTCCCATTTTGCCATCCCTCTGCGTCCTTCGACCCGGTGGCACGCGATGGAGGAATAGCCGTTCAGCTGATAGCCTCCATTGCATGAAAAACAGCATTCTGTTCCTAAAGCACCGTCGGAGGTGCATTCCTTAATTCCATTCCGTGGAGTTCGTGGAAGGAATGAGCAGCGTACTGTAAGAAGTATTTAAATTTTCAAATAAATTCAAGATAGAATACAATTTTGTTACGAGTTAAATAAGGGCCGCTGGCCTTAGACTTTTGAGATTGAAACGACCGTCACTGCTGGCATAGGCCTATATATCCTGCGCCTCATTCTTGAATACCTTTAACGCAGAAGCCTTTATATAATATGGAACCTGTATATGCGTTGCCTCCATTTACCTTCTAGCGTACGCGCTCGAAAACGCCTATCGTAATTTGGTTTGCAATAAGTTCTCTCAGTAGAGGGCCGCAATTTTGTATCTCGGGTTTTGCCGTGTATGGATGCACAGTTTATAGCTGTACTCCAATCGTGCTGTCCTTGTACAGCCGCTAATGTTATAATTATGTCATTCGACAGAGCATGGTCATTGAGATTACCTTCTTTGCATGTTGGTGTTGGGTTGTTCCATTTTCCTTCTCTTTCGCAAACAGTATATTCGTGGCCAATCAAATCATAACCAACGTCGCAAGTGAAATAACAACTGGTACCTAATTCTCCGATTCCGGTACATTCGTAATCTCCATTTTTTGGCACCTGGGGTTGCGGATCACAAACAACTATAAATATGATTTACTTAGTTACATCGTTGATGGAAAGAGAAATTGTGTTATTTGCTACTTCGTACCGATTTTGCATGTTGGAGGCTCGAATGACCATCTGGCACCGGACTCGGTCAGCTTACATGTAACAGATGGGGGCCCGTACATTTTGTATCCGCGGTCGCAAACGAAGAAGCAGCGACTACCAACTTGTCCATTTCCGATACAAGTCTTGAAACCATTCTCAGGCCTTTCAGGGAGAGTCATGCATATTTCTGTGAGCAAGTCATTGTAGTTGCTTAAATGCATAGTTGAAAAATTTCCACGATCCTTACCTTCTTTCAAGCAAGTAGGTGTCGGGTTGTTCCAAAGGTATTCTGCACCCACCCTTCCGCAAATTGAAACTGGTGGACCTTCCATTTTGAAACCTCTGTCACATTTGAATCTGCAGAACGATCTTGGTCCGGTATAACCAGAGCATTGTTTTTTGCCGTTATTTGGCGCGTTAGGCTGATCGCCGCAAGATCCTAAATTGCATCGTACATTAGATTTCACAGATAAAGATCACCTTGTGAGGGCTAGACCGTACTTACTTTCTTCCGCAAGCGGACCTGGTGCTTTAGGAGCATCGGGCCTTATCTCAACAGGTAATGGATATTCTGAATATAAAATGCGTAAAAGTGTTTAAATATCAAAATGTGTACGCATATTATAGCCTTCTTGATCTTGTGAAGCAGTGCTTACTGCATAAAAGATTTTTGTTCCTCTTGTTACACATCGAACCGATGCAGCAGCACCGGCATACAGAGTTCTTTTGCAAATTATCGCATTGCGTTGGAGACCATGCTGCCCCACGATTCTGCAATATAATAATGACAGGTTTATAAAACTGTTCCTACAGCAGTTTCTTATATGTACTGTAAGTAGCCTTTGCTGAAAGCTAAGCCAACCGGTATTTTGTTGCTTGAACAGGCAATTCCTTGCTTGCATCCAGTTTTGATTAATGGTCTTCTTTGGTCCTCAGAATAACGCACCTCAGTTTGACAAGTCTGTGAAAATGCGGATAAAGAGTTTGTTTGTTTGTTTATTTGGAATTTATGGCGTTTGCAACTACTGAGGTCATTTACGCCAGGTCAATGCTTACGGTATACGTGTCAATACTTCCAGTTTATAGCCTGGATCACTCTATTACAATCACGACTCTCCGCACTTCCCCGATACCGACTGCCAAGCAGGAAGAAAACGGATATCAATTTAAAGTCTTCGATTTGACTCGGTCAGGAATCGATCCCGGAACCTCCCGATCAGAAGGCGGACAGTCTAAGCCACTTGGCCAACTGTACGGTCGCGGATCGAGAGTTAGAACTGAGAGTTAGAACCGAACTCTGTCAGTATTCTAAATATACTCACTTGTCGAACCCCGGCTTGACATTTTTCTATTACACCGCGTCTTTTACAACCTTTCAGGTCCTCATTCTCACATTTCCAGCATCGTATAACGCTAGGCTTCCCGATTTGTCGCCCTTTTTGTGCGACCGAAATGATGGCGGACGATACCGCAACGTATAAGGCAAGTAATATTAAAACTGATCGTCGCATCGGAACTGCTATAATTCTAAATTGCTGAAGAAAAGTATAGAAATTTCACTCGTAAACAAGTACAACTCGTTCGTTATTATGTAAAAGGTTTCATGGTTATATGCGACACAGGTCTACTTCCACTCTGACCATTTCCGAAAACAATGCGCTGAATTTATAGTTTCCAATTCGTAGCGGAAACAATTATAAACTCCCGGGCTGCTATCAACCTCATGTAATCAATGTTATCGGCCAATTAGCGGCCCACTGAGACTTTTGAACATGTGCACATGTTCAGCTCGTAATTCCGCATATTCACGCCGTTGGTGTGTGCGTAAACGATGCGTTCAGTCAAAAAAGGTTCCCCCCCGCCACACCAAGCACAGTCCACCGCCCACCTTTCCTGAATTTTCCCCATCCCGCACTTGCTTCCGCTATTGAATTGTCCACGGACGGAAGATATAGTTTATATAAGCCAGATGCCCTTATGCACAGACATTTTGTTGTAATGAACAATGCACTTATTCCGATTGAAATCTTTGGTATAATGAAAAATAAAATTACAAATCACTTTTATATACAAACTGCCAATTCATACCAGTTGCGAATTAAACGCGTAAACGTATGGAAGGTGATCCGTCACGAAAAACAATGATCTCGTGATGCTTGCAATTGGCGACGTGACTGCGGAAGTTCAGAGACTACTGCAAAAAAATATTGGAGAATATTGCTAACGTGACTTTGGTAAGGAGAACGATAACGAAAAAAAATCCCAGTCGCATCATGACATATTTATTGATAATAAATATAAATATCGCAAACTTCAGACGATATTGAGAAAGTCGTGCGTATAGAATTAGTGTACGCCGCAGACTTAAAAGTATGGATACAGTATGGATTTCCCCCTTTGCAAGCCTATACTTGTACTATTATTATATACATCACCGTATTTGCAGCCCAGCAGACTTGATAGGCTACTTCAGCCATGAAACTATCCAGTGGTTTCCGATAAAAATTGACGTATTAAAGCCAGTATTGTACACGAAGGTGGGTCCGTGCTGGTTACCGGTACTGTCCTAGACTATTCCTATCACCGTAAACGCGACACTGCAGGTTCCTGACAGACAGCAGTCAAGTAATTTCACTGACGCAAAAATTCCGAGTCCGTTACTCTCGTGACCACGTGAAGACCACGTGAAACTATAGTACACTGGAAGGGTTGCGGTGCTCATTATCATTTCAACTGGATTGATCTTTTTGTATTTGTTTATTTGTTATTATGACTCGAATAATAGTTTCTATCGTCTGAAAATACTTGTAAATCCAATCCGGATGGCAAGGGTAGACCTAATGTCTTGGTGATGTCAAATTACCGTCACCTGTGTATATGCGTATCTTCCCGGGGTGTGGCGGTGATGCCGCACCTATTGTTAAGGGTCTCTTTTCATTTCGCACACATTACGTACCAAAATTGCAGTAAACTGCGGCACAACCTACCACCGCTCCGTATGACTAGTGTTGCCAACTTCTGGAGCACAAAATTCGCCAAATTTCGAGGGAAAAGTCGCTAGATTTCTCCGGAAAATCGCTAAATCTTTGTAGCCAGTTAATGGATAAAACAACGTTACCTAACGCTGCACGGGAATAAATCCATGAATTGCACCTACCCGCCGACGAGTATTTAGATCACGTCGGTCAAATAGTAGAAATTTTATGAGCTTGGGTTGAGAGACATCACGCGACCAGCAGTTATGAAAATATTGTTCCGCTAGATGGCAGAAGCGATCGAAAAAGGGCATCTCTTACTTCTGCGTAGCGAAACGTGGAAGTAGCAGCATTGGGCGATGTATAACTTGGGAAATACATGCTGGAAGCGCAGAAAAACCACCTGGTGGCACGCATAACGCTATTTCGTTAGGGCTATACGCAATATTCAATGGAATATTGGCATATCCGCGTATATGATTTCCGTGCATGTCGCTAACTTCAACGTCCTATTTCTCAGCTCGTAGACGATTCCGGAGTTCGAATATTAGTTCAATCGAATCTACAATACTTCGGCAATCACCGAATATGTCAATTATTCCAGCTATTTCGTTAGGGCTGGCGCAGTACTTCATCTCCCCTGCACACACGCGCACTGCAGCTCGCGAACGAGACGCAGATGTTTTCCACTTCACGCTCTACTGGTTTCTCGGGGTATCGGTCTATTCAACTCGTAAAGCTCTGGTGGTTTCCCGCAACTGTTCGAGCTCTGCAAGCGTGCCCTCAGGCGTCTAGTTCCAGGAAATCGCTTCAACAAATCCAGATCACAACTAAATGAGGGTGGTTTCCGACGTTTGTCTCGCCAAGGAATAAAAACATGGTGTGAAAATTTTACAAAATTCCCAGCATATGTAATCTCTGAAATCGACAACACCAAGTCGTCCTGCACTCGTGACACACTTGTATTATTTCCGTATCTGTCTATAGCGGCCTAATCATACTCGCATGATATGAGTATGCGCCAGTGGTGACCATATGTGCATTATATGAGTCTGTGGTTAAAATAAACAACAACCTATTCCTATTTAAGTTTAGGTTAACTGTAATACGAAAAATAGTGGAGCCCATGGCCTACTTTAGCAGTAGTTGGCCATGTGGAGCCGATGGCGGACAATTCGAATAGTAATAGATTTAGTAAGTCACCACAGATTTAACGTCCAGTCGAGTTTATTGGAATATAAATCACAAGGTTTCAGAGTTCCACCCCTTTATCCTTCCTTACACATACTGGCTTGGTATACGGAATGTTTAGTATAGGCTGAAATCAGTTCTTTTTCGCGTTATTTTTTAATTCAACAAAAATAAATTGAAAACCAATGATTTGTAGAAAATTATACTTTATCATGGCAGTAGCTGAAATTCAAACTGTAGAGCACAGTTTGACAGTCGCTTTAGTTGGACGAGGGCTGGAGCTCTGAAAGCTTGTGAATTATATTCCAATGAACTCGACTGGACGTTAAATCTGTGGTGATATACTAAATCTATTACTAGGTTAACTCATGGCCTACTACTACTACTACTACAAGTTTCCAAAGATCAGAAATGCCATCAAAATTGATAATCACATGGAAGTAAATTTGCAGCACAATGGTTTAAATGTTCCATTGCCCAAAGGGTTTACATCACAGAGGACACTACAACTGACAAAAAAGAGCATGTTGCTGAATTTTCCATCTTACATGAATGGTTTTGATGATAATGACAATAATGAGTTGGACCTCTTGGAAGAACTGCGTAGTATCAAGTATAGTACAAAGCTGCAGGTCACCCTGCCTTTTTTGCAAAAATGATTGGGTTTTGTTTGCTTCTTCGCTTTACATCTACACAAGCATACAGAACCCTTTTGAAAACGTTTCTGATGCCTTCATTAAGTATGTTACACTCTGTAACCTGTGGCACCATTCAATCTTTAAAAGCCATTAAACTCGTGAAGGATAAAGGTGAAATTTGTGATGACGTAGTAGTTATGGTTGATGAAATGTACCTCCAGAAAAGTGTACAGTATCATGGTGGATCGTATTATGGTGCCACAGTCATTTTCAGTTCCTGGTTTACTGTGCTGATGTCTGTCTTACATATTCTCTGATATGCTCTCATTATATGAGCATCTATTTTAAAATACTGTTCCACAGTCATTTTCAGTTCCTGGTTTACTGTGCTGATGTCTGATATATTCTCATTTTTGTCTGTTGCAATAAAAATTGTATTGCTCTGTGCTTCCATAGGTGAAATTCAACTGTTATTATTATTACTGGTAAAAATCGACTGATGCTTATCGCCGCGTCAGAAAGAAAAACGTGTGACAAGACGTACATGAATAGAGGGACCCGAGTGCGAACTGCAGGGAACGTAAAATTAGATACAACACAACTACCGTAGCCTACAAGAAAGAAGCCTATAGTCGGTGACGTAACAGTGGGGATAAATTGGCATTTGGGCCCACTAATCTTTTGCATTGTGACCGACCTGGAAGGCCGTGAATGTAGTAGGCCATGGTTAACTGTATATTTCATCAGAGAAACAGAACTGGATTTGCGTATATTCCGGAAATCGTTCGCGTGGGAAATTTAAATTCTAAACGTGTCGAATTATACGCACAATATAATCGATTCTAACGCCAGCACTAATGAGAAAGACTGTTTATAAATGTTCAGATATAAATGTATAAAAACCGGAATCGGTTTGTGTGTATTACGCGATTTAGACAGATTGCTGGAATTTACATGTAAATCATCAACAGCCCAAGACATCCATTGTCGGTAACATAATTGCTGTAGGGCTATGTAGAAGCAGGGAGATTTAAGCAGAGGTGGTAATCTGTGCATTGTCACATCCGCGACTCTGTGCATGCCTAGGCCTTTATCTACTGTGTAGACGCAGCAGAGAGATTTTGGCAGAGATGGTATAGACGTGAACTGGCAACACGTAACGTGCTATAAATTCCTATCGTGCGAACCTTTCTCACATTTTTCTGGCCTTTGTCCATGCAGTTTAGAAACTACATTGGCTGCACGTACTTCCTGATTCTAGACATTGACAGTAACATATATTTACAAACAGAGAGATTTTGACAGTGATGGTACTCTATACGCCACGCAACATGCAATAGATGCCTATGTGGATTTTCCCCGCATTTTGACTTTATGCTCGTGAAATATTAATTAATCGATCGATCGGTTGATTAGTTAATTGGTTGATTGAGTTATCGAATCAAAACACGGTTGAAGTCCGAGTCGGGCTGAACGTAAGCGCGATTGGTTGATTGAGTTCTCAAGTTCATCGCAGCAAAACGCGGTTTCAGCCTGACGTATCAGCCGATGTCAGAATTCGGCCGAGTTCAAGCCCAGAGGCTCTGAAAATTTCAATTTGAGATATCTGTCGTTGCGCGTTGCCTAATCACTTAATCAGTCGTCCTGCTTTACCTGCTTAGTAATTTCTTATCAGAAATTTGCGAATTTGGGATAAAAATCATATAAGAGAGAAATGGGGTGTCATTGCTCTAAAGCGACGACAATTCAACCGCCGCAATGCAAATCAGAAACTGTAGACCCTATTTTGAGCGTCGCTAATGTGGAAATCAAGAAGTTTATGACGGACACCACCGAGCAGTGGATTACAAAAGATTTGAAAATAGGATCATCCATTTCAGTAAAAAAATCTTGTTTACCTGAATATTGGGTTTGGGAACGAAGTTGGGATAGAGCAGGCGAACCCTTGTGGAGATTTCGAATCCAACGGATCCCAAAGAAACAAAAGAAGGATCTGTACATTACCTATGATCTATCTAACAACAAGATCAACATGCAGCCGTCTGGATCAAACTCGTAAGTACACGGGTAGACCCGATCTAACGCGGTCAGTATATAGACCTCGATTCCATCTCTGAATATTTCCACTAATAGTTTAAATTTCAAATATTTCCATTCATTATTTGTTACGCGTGACGACGCTTATGGATTATAGGCCGGGATTACCATTCAAATCCACCTCTGCTTGCAAGACTGAGTCAAGCCAAGGACATTAAAATTGGTATCCGTTTGATCCAAGGCGATCTTAATTGATTAAAGATCACCTTGGTTTCATCTCTCTCTGCTTGGCAGGTAGTATCGGGGGTGAGGGAAGTTGTTGTTTTGATAATGATTCGGGCAATAAACGGAAAAATTCGACACGCGTACAAATAAAACGCTATGCATTCAAAGCAACAACAACTAAGCTTTAGAATGTTTAGATATTTCACCGTTCTAGTGCTATTATGGAGTCAAATTGAGCTCTATTAGTAGGATTCTCTAGATTAGGCTACTAGTTTGACACCTCACTCAGTAGATTTGCAAATATAAATTGGGAACGTGTTTAGTTTTGAATAACTGACCTCTCATAAAACCCTCATATATTTCCTCTAATTCAGATATTTCTCTGTGAATGGAGGCAAAAAAGATGGCTACATATTCCGCGTCCCTGGCGAGCATGCCCCTGACAAGCAACGATACATCAGTGAGAATGAGAAGGGAATGTTGATATTATCAAGTACAGCAACTGAGTGGACGCTGATTGTGGATATTGAAGCAGAAATGTAAGTCTATTCACTATTTTCGTAGCCAGGCCTTGATCAAGACACGCCCTTAAGTTAATTGATGAAGTTATGCGAGAGACCTCTTCAGCGCAAGAGTTTAGATCAATAGATGTGAACCAATAACACAGGCGTCGACACACTAGCGTCTGTAGTCTCTCTCGAAGGCATATTAAACTATCCGGATGCGCCCCAGGAAGACAATCTCAAGGATTCTGGCCGATATAAATGACGTGAGACACCGAGAAGGTTATAAAATTAACGTCGATACTCTGATCTAAAAGTCTAAAAAGTCAAACATTTTCTCAAGTCCCGATCTGGTTCTGACCGAATTTTGCAGGACCGCAGCGGTTAGAAAAGACATTCTTATCGTCAAGGAATACTCGAGCAGCCTGAAATGGGTTTTTGATGATAGTGTGCCTGAGATGCCTTACGTCGCATTGGGTCTAGACTACAGTGAGTCTAAAAAAGTAAGAGAATGCTTCTTTTTGGACTGTTAAGTTTTGTTTTAATTATGGAGGATTTTATAGTGGTTCATACCGCTGGAAGGTCATTTGCGCCATGGTCATAGAGTGCATTGCGAGTATACATGTCCTACACACGCTAACATTGTCTATATCACTTATTGAGCAAGGACTGACTGCGCCACGCTCATAGAATGGGTCGCGACTATACGTATGTTCCACAGCCTTTTATTACAAGCGCCAACAACGTCTTTTAACTCGACCAGCGCTGAGATACGTAACATCATTATTTCCTTACAGAATCAATGGTCACGTCAATATGACCTAGAAAACGGAGCATGGAATTTTCGATCCCAACAAAATCTCGACTTATTTGTTACCTGCGAAAGTGATGAGATATCTCTACAGAGAGCCGACACCAACAATCAAACGTTAGTGCGCTGCATCGTATTCTCTTTCACAATATCTACGGCTTAGAAGACTCCACACCCAGTCACTGCCTTTTCGAATTGTTTGTAAAGGCCTATTGCAAGATAATTTGGCTTAGTAGAGACAAATATAATCTCTCCCTTTCTCTCTCCACACATCCCCATTCTGATCTTTTAGGTCTCCAGCTTTCACCCGGGTGTGTATTCAATATTAACTAATTGCTTCTTGCTTGTGCGTGGCACCGGTTTGAAGACATCACGACACATCAGGTCACCACAGTGGCCCAGTCACTGTCTTGTGAAATTTATGTTCCAGTGTACATACAAGTCTGTGTATTGCAAGATGATTGGGTTAGAAGTGAAAAATAGTCTCTTTCTCTCTCTCTCTCTCTCTCTCTCAATGCGTGCGATCGAACAAACGCACGAAGAAATTACAGTGATTGCACCCTCGGTTCGACCAAGCCCGCATTTCTGGCTTCGATTTCAGATCAAACCAAACTAGTCTTTAAAATAGGCCTCCGTCTTTTTACACTAAGTATCAGGCGAGTGCGCAAAGCGGTGTGGTTGTGATAGTGATCCGGGCAATAAATCGGAAGCATTGACACGTGTACCGTACATGTACGTGTAGTTGAAAACGCCATAAATTCAAAGCAGCGCGAAAAAGATGCAGATGCTGGTCTCGACGCTCGACGTACCGTAACTGCCTCAATCCTAACTCTAAAGCTAGCTAGGGTTAAGTTTGGGATTAGGCAGCTAGTGTTAGGGTGAAGGAGTTAGGGTCACAAATTCAAAACAACAACAACTCCATTGTTGTTAATTCAGAAAACGTCTCATCAAAGCTCAAGGCGAAGACTCCATCAAATTACTGAACGACAATGGAAACAAATACTTCTATTCGCAAGAGGAAGAGTATGATAGTTCAAGGCTCTCTCTGACTAACACAGAAAAGGATGCGACTCCCTGGCAAATTATTCTCTACGGTTTTGAAATTGAAGGAAATATTGTACCTGCCAAGTCAATTGAAGAATGTGATGTAATAAAGCCACAAGAATCAGCATCTTGTAACCAAGCTATTTACCCACGACTGGAGCAAATTCCATAGCCAACAGGCTGGCCAACGTGGTGACAACGAAATAAATGTGTTATATAGAATAGAAGATTCACCACAGATCGTCCAGCCTTGCTTTATTGATAATGTTTAGCTAATGAAGGAGCGGAGCTTCGAAAGCTTATGCATGTTTTAATTTTCTAGAAACCAAGGCTGGACGTAAAATCTGTGGTGATCTTCTTTATGATATCTTCTTGATCGTCTGCCGTCGGCTCCACATTCTTCCTATAATGTATTAGTTTGTTGTTGTTATGACCTATATGGTCCTTGCGTATCGGACGCTACAAAGCGTTGGGTTGCAGCGTAACCCAGTACTCGTCCTTATATGCAAATATTGCACGCCTGCGATTTAAAGCGAGTCAAACCAAAGGCTCTAAAATTAGTATTAGGTCATTCCCGGGGAAGTATGGAGGCTTGTGGTTGTGATAGTGATCCGAGCGTGCACTAACGGCACTGACTTGGCAGTTGAAGCAGTTGAAAACGTCATAAATTCAAAATAGCACTGTGTATATCTCCACATAAATCCCGTACTATAAATTCCTCTATGACACGACAATGTGGCGGAATTCACATCATTTTCTCGCTACGTGATCAAGATCACTTGCACAGCACGTATGACGTCACTTCACATTCATCTATAACCGGCATGTAATCGAGTCCCTCTTGGAAATTGTTTCTGTGATGTCATACATTGCATTGTATTCATAATAAAGCAATACAGAGAATGACCACAGTACCACAGTTTTGAAGGAGGTCATAGAGTTCAGATTGGCATGTCGGACCGGCCGCTATTGGCATTTTTGTGGCCGCCAGTCAAGTCAGGGGAATGATAACAGTAGGTGATTAAGTATCGGCCGAAAGTCGATTTTCCGCAAAATAATCAAGACGGATAGTCATGAGTTTTTGATAATCGGCGGAGGATCGGCGCTGATATTCGTCATTTTTTCTAATCGGCATCGGCCATCATTTAGAGGCGAGGCTGCCAATTATAGGATCGCCTTCGAAAAAATCATTATCGACTCCACCGGTTTGCCCGATCCAGATTAAGATCGCTCGAATGGAATATGCAAGTGTGCCATAGCATTTGGCAATAGTTATTTCCCATCGAAACTATATACATGTACATATCGGATTAGGTTATGATATGATAACAATTTCAAAATTTTATTACCAGGCAATAGAAAAGGTATTTCAAGGCCTTGCAGACATACAACACAGCAAGCTTAGAAAACCGCGACATTCTCGCAGGTTGATCCGCGACTGTTTGCGAGATTCCAGAAGACATATGTAAGCTGCACCGTACTTACGATTGTTTGGGAATTCATGGCGTTCTCAGCTACTTCGGTCATGTACGCCGTGTCAATGCTTGACTGGGAATCTACATGGCAGCAGGGTAGAAACGGATACCAATTGTGAACTCTTTGATTTGAGTCGGTCGGGAATCGAACACCGGTATCGTTCCTTAACGACGTCAATAAAGTTGTTGTTGACCTGAGTCGAATACCGGAAAATCATGATATGAGCGAGTCAGTTTCGTGGCGTGAAGTAATGACTTCATATTTACCTACAATCTAGATCAATACAACTGGCAAGTTTGATGAATGAATGGTAGATTCCGCGCCAGGAAAGCAATAGGTTTTGTAGAGTGAACGCACAGATAACTTAACTACAGTACTAGGCCTATTGTTTTTTAATGCCACCCGCTCTTGCATGCCAATCTGAGAAGCTAATTTAGGTCGACGCTTAAGTAATTGGCTGATGCATATGGCCAATTGATCCTGTGTGTAATAAAACAATGTAGCGCGTGCCTTTTATGTTACAGCAAAGCTTGATCACTACAGTCTATGAAGTGTTAGTGCTTGCGTGAAAGTATTGACCTCAGGATATGACTGGGTACCGTTATAAGATAAAGTTTGGGTTATCATGGAAAACCAGTGCGACGATTCGATGTTAAATCGAAGGATAAGATCGAGGCGACAGGACAGAATACTGCATCATGTACTGTAAAATTTAGACACTGCATCTTATATGGTCGATTGGTCGTGAGTACAGCTACGACGTCGATTGGTTAACGCAGGGGTACAACAAGCAATGCATAGCGAAGGCTTAAACAGATATCGACAAAGCACGGCCCGTGGGCCACATGAGGCAGCCTCAATGAGAGCTCCTCAACGATTTAATCCAGGTAATCTGCATTGCAAGGGGTTATAACACGCAAAACATAGCAAAGGTTCAAACACTATACTGTATGTCAGATATAGGTAAAAATACTCCTCGTGGGACATATTAGGTCAGGTTAACGTTTCAATACGGCTAACCTGCATTGCAGGGGATTACTCAGCTGAGAGCCCTAACCTTACTATTCAATTTTGTGGCCATCCAGGCATCTATAAGCAAGGACGTGCGTCTGTGTTTGACCCTGCGTGCGTTATCTTCCGGACCAGACCTTTCGTTAAATGTTAAAATTGAGTAGGCCTATGCCCCCCCCCCCACACACACACAAACACAAGCTATACATGTATTTTTGCGATAGCCGTCACAAGACAAGACTCTCCATTATAAAGACCATGGCCTACTTTAGTAGTAGTAGTAGTAGTAGTAGAGTAGGTCATGTAAAGACATATAAAGAGTATGTACACTTGAGGTAGCAATACGTTTGCAAGGAAGCAAAACTGATGTAATCCATATTACATTACTTCACATGAGAAAATTCATTGCAGTTCTTAACTTAATCAGTCATGGGGAATTTCTGTGTACGGTTTAAAAGAACTGCAGTGGTCGAGAGGGATCGGGAAATCCCCCAAGCCAAGGTTGAACCACAAGAATGCGTTCCTAACGCCGCTTACGTACAGATTAGGCAATTTGGAATCGGAAATAAGGCACATTGGATGACAAAAGATTTGAAGCAAGGCTCCGTTATTGTTGTTGGTGAATCTGTTATGGATGACTATTGGGTTTGGGAAAGAACATGGGAGGAGGGTGAACCCCGTTGGCGATTGCGTTTGAATCCACGAGAAAATCTGTACATTACATACGACGCGACTAACAATGTAACGATGCAGCCATCTGGACCAAATTCGTGAGTAATTTTCTTTCGATAAGTCGGCTAACTTCCCTGGTTATGCTATCAAAGAGCAGAGAGAGAGAGAGAGAGAGAGAGAGAGATGAAGATGGAACAAATATGGGACGGACGCAAGTAAGCACTTCGAAGTCGAAGAATTTATCTGGTTGATATGCTGTCAGAGACAGAAAGAGAGAAAGAGAGAGAGAGTCGAAAAAACGACGGCGAAGATGTTAAAAGTATAAGTATTTTAGAAATGTCGACGAATTCGTCTGGTTTGCTATCAAAGAGAGAGAGCAAGACTGCCGGACGGGAAATAAACAGACGTGTCAGAGCCGAATACGCAAAGTATATTGATACTAAACGCTATGCGTCGGTATTCGGTGCAATGTAGCCATTTGAAATCACAAAGCAAAAATGTTGGTCAACTCTCTAGCATAGTATTAATATTTGTTACTGGCGAATGTACCTAACATATTCATGACTTTTGCTCTGGTCCAAACCGATTCAATTATCGCTTCCACTTAGGTATTTCTCCGTAAGCGCTGGAGAAAAAGGTGGCTACATCTTTCATGTCCCTGGCGAGAAGAGATACATTACTGAGAACGAAGATGGAATACTGGCACTGTCAAGTACAGCAACAGAGTGGACCTTAATTGTTGATGTGGAGGTCAATAGGTCAAGTATTTGTTCCCTATTGGTATCCACGTCTAGTTATTTAGTAGGAATTAAGCAACCACAGTCTGTCCTACGCCCGCGTAAATGTCGTGGACTATGCTGTGACACAAGGCGATCTGGCTTTAAAATCAAAAATTGTTGCTGTTGTCTCTGGATTTATCGCCGTTTTCAACTACCAAGGTCATAAACGCCACGTCGATCCTCAGTACACGCGTGGATACTTCAGGTTTGTAGCCCGGATCACTATCACAACCACAACCCCCGCGCTCCTCGGTCCCAATTCACAGTCGCTGACGGCTCTAAGCCAGGAAGTGTGGGGCATTATATCGACCTATCAATCAATCAATCAATCAATCAACGTAATCAATCAATCAATCAATCAACCGACCAATCAATCAATCAATCAATCAGAGTATCAAGCGGTACGCGTGAACAGACATTAACTATTATCTTTCTCATTTCTCAGGCCAGGAGTTGCAAGGCGGGATATACTTGTTGTTCAAGAAGATTTGACAAACAAGAAATGGGTTTGTGATGACGCGAGTCCCGGAGCTTACGTTTTGGTGGATTTGGAATACGACGAAAACAAAAGAGTGCGTAGATGTCCGTTTATTGATAGATTTTCGTTCTGGCGTATTGACCTTTGAACTATTATCTTTCAGGCTCAGTGGTATCGGCAATATGTGGCTATTGATAATGCGTGGCATTTTCAAGCTAGAAAAGATGACAATCTTTTTGTAACTTGCGTGGTTCCTAGCAGCGAGATTTACCTCCAGACAGGAAGCAACGAAAATCGGAAGTAAGCATCGGCTATTTGCATGACGTCATACGCCGAACCACGACTCTGTAATTGCTACCTTGGACGGTAAATCTATGGTGACATTTGTTGTTGTTTTGGAATTTATGGCGTTTTCAACTAGCTCGGTCATGTACGCGAGGTCGCAATTCTTATATAGTACGCGCACGTCGATACTTCCGTTTACGTTTATAGTTAACGCTGTCGCAATCTCAACTCTACGTTCAGTTGACCGAGTGGTTTAGACTGTCCGCCTTCTGATCGGGAGGTTCCGGGTTTTATTCCAGACCGAGTCAAATCGCGAAGACTTTAAAACTGGTATCCGTTCCTTCCCTGCTTGGCAGTTGGTATCAGGGAAGTGCGGAGAGCCGTTATTGTATTAGTGATCCGGGCTATAAACTGGAAGTATTGATACGTATATCGTGAGAATCGACCGGGCGTAGATGGCGTTAGTAGGTGAAAAACGCCATAAATTCCAAAAACAAAAAGAAAAACTCTCCACACCTGACTACACTGAGTGCCAAGCAGAAAGTCTGTGGTTCGACACGGACGGGAATCGAATCTGGAACTTCCCTATCAGAATAGAGTACTTTAAAGTATTTAGGTAGAATAAGTTACCAAAGAATTAACGTCCAGTCCAGTTTATTGAAATATAACTCACTAGCTTTCGTAGCTCCGCCCCTTCATCATTATTTCCCGAGCTTCCGGTGTATAATATATATAGACGGAGGCTGGCGTTAAATTTATGGTGACATCATACCTTACATTTGTCTGACCTTTTAGGGAAAGGCTCGTTAAAGGTAAAGGAGATGATTCCATTAAAATGCGAGACAACACGGGAACGAAATTTTTCAATGCTCAGATCGAAGGAAGGATTACATTATTAGCCTTGACTGACGACGAACAGTTGGCAACTTTATGGCGATTTTTGTTCTATGGCTTTGACATTGATGGTGAAGTTATACCGCCTGATATTGTTTCTGAATGTTGCAAAGAAAAGGCAAAAGAATCTGCATGCGATGAGCAGGTTGCTCAGGAACAAGCAGTGGAAAGCACATAAATGCTTCCATGCTAGCTTTACATAAATAACTCAGTTGACACCATTGTGTGGGTCTATATATCGAAAGTGTTAGATGCAAACTCTCAAGTGGATCTGTCAAAGGTAACACCCTGATATCCCTCTTGCGAATTAGCATGCTGGGGATATCAAGTGTTATTGTTGTTTTGAATTTATGGCATTTTCAACTACTAAGATCATGTATACACCAGGTCAATACTATGCGTATCGATTCTTCTGGCATATAGCCGGAATCACTATCGCAACTACAATCATCCGCACTCCTCAGATTCTGACTTACAAGCAGAGTGGACCGGATACCAATGTTAAGGCGTTCGGTTTGGCTAGGTCGGAAATTGAACACGGAACTTCCCGACCAGTAGGCGGGCATTCGGCGGCCAACTGAGTGATATCAAGTGTCTTTTCTCCTGCGGTAATCTTACATCGTGCGTGGGAGTATGAAGGGATTTCCCGCGGCAATTTACGCTTACAAAGCGCATTAGCGTGGGAGCCGAACCATCGAACTAATTGTATATTTGCAATGTTTGGAGAGTTTATATCGCCTACGCCTTTGTAAATACATTCTACTCAGTTACTCAGCGATATGTCTACCGGTGTGATAGTCGGCAGCGCGGGAATGGTTATAAAAGAAGATCGATGATACGACGCATTTTATTACCGCATCTATATAGCGTTAAACAAGACTACGGGAGAAGAGTTTGGAAATCAAACAACTATGTACAGACTGCAAGTCTTTTAGGCAGATTTCGTACGGAGTACTCATTGTGTATAAGTTGGCGACACGCAGAATGTAAATTACATATGATGGAACGTCCCACTTTGTATTGTATTGTATATTTATTCACCAGCCGTGAGATTGACATATTTCAGCCTGAAGAGAAGCAGATAAAGAACAAAAGGGCCAGTAAGAAGGAGATGAGCCGAATGCGGCAACTAATGTTTTTTTGGTATCAGGCTCGATTACATTTTCTTTAAGCAGATGTGTTTGTCTGCGTGGTAACAAGCAACGTCGCGACATGCTCTAGATTCCTATCATGGCTGCTTCCCTCGCATAAATTGATTCTGGGCAAGCCATATTGATTTGCGAAAGAGAAATGAAACTGGACACTATTACATTATAGAAACAAAGTTCACAGACGATAGCGTTGAATTTTCCTAATTCCAGACATTTTGGGATGTATTCCAGGCTACTGAACGTGACTGGAATTCAAACTTCAACAAGCATGACAGCCACGTAGAGCGGGTAGACAACGCAGTGCAATGAAATCATTGCAGGAAGCTTTTAAAATTTTCAACAACGCTGTAGAACGTGTTCATATTGTTTATGGAACAGCATATGGCAGAGCGGCCTGACTGACTATGACTAATGTCTCAAGAGTTTGTAGCCAGAAGCAAACCTGCATCAGACGGTTCTTTCGTATGACGTCAGAGCGTGCGACGCCTTGCAATGGCACAGAGTATTAATATATAGAATAATATTTCCAGCGCTACTCACCGACGGATCTTAGACAGTAGGTATAATTGATGGGAGGGTATTAGGTAAACTACCAGTTACCTCGGTCTTATCAGTGTAGATACTAGTACTAGTACTAGAAACTAGATAGATAGACCATAGCGTTGTGAGCTAGGAGGAAGTTGTTACCGTCAATCGGTGAAAGATTTCAATGCGGTAGAGTTAAGTAGTTGCATGTTCTCGGAAACTCCCAAATAGCTGAATCATAACGCTGATAAAAAGCTCGTTTTCACGCAGAGGTAAACTCGCATAGGGCATACGTGAGAATTGCCGATCAATAGATATCGTAAAGAACCTTCACCACAGATTTACCATTCAGCATTGGTATATTGAACGACTTCTCCACCTGAGATTCGAAACCAATAAACCAAGGCTGCACGTTCAATCTTCATTGCGATATCAATCGATAGTCCGTCCGTTAGGAATAAATTTGTTTATTTTTTCAAGATATATACTATTTTTGAATAACTTGGTTAGGTTAAAACAATAGTTATGCCGAATCAATCCACCTTCAGTATTCAAGTATGGAACTTGGCAGATCAAATAAAACAACAATGGGAGACAGACGGCTTGTTTCAAGGATCTCACATTAAGGTCGCTGCTTCAGAGGAAGAAGATTATTGGATATGGGAAAAAGTTGTGGAACCTGATAAAATATTTTGGCGTTTTCGTCCCAGCTTGAGCCAACAGTTGGCCATTACTTATGATGATTGTAACGGAGTGACGATGCAGCCGATTGGACCGAAATCGTAAGTGTCAGGAACCCGTCTACACCATCCGTGTTACTGATACAAATGTATTAATGCAAAATAGAACCAATTCGCTTGGGATTCGGGCTATAAACTGGAAGTATTGACACGCATGACCTGGCGTATGACCTTAGTATAGTTGAAAACGCCCGAAATTCAAAGCAATAACAACAACCGCCGAGATAATTCCAAATGCCCAGCCGGGCCAGAAGTTTTGAAAAAACTCTACTCATCTGATATCAAGTACAAATATTTTTCATATTTCTTACTACAGGCCTTTTCTTTTTTGCAGAAACTTTGACGTGTTCCTTGCCTATCACAATGGATACATCGTCGGTGTTCCGGGGACAAAGAAGTTTCTGGCAGTGAAAGATGGCAAGCTAGCTCTATCGCACATCCCGTCTGTATGGTTCATCAAGTTTCAACATGTGGAGAATGTTGAGTAAGTCGTCACTTGTTGTCGTCGTTGTTATTTAGAATTTATGGCGTTTTAAACTACCAAGGTCATGTACGCTACGCCTGGTCAATGCTTACATATATACGCGTCGACGCGCGCACTCTCATCGTTCCTCGTCTATCGTGGTCGCTCGCCACCGACCGCTACGTAATCAATCAACCAATCACGCTTAATCAATAAATTGGGATAATCTTTTTTCTTTCAATTACTGAGGTCATGTACACCAGGTCAATGCTTAGTAAGAGTGTCGATACTTCTGGTTTATAGTTACCATTACAACCACAGCCATCCGCAATCTTCCGATACTGACTGCCAAGCAAAGAAGGAACGAACGGATACCAATTTTAAAGTCTTTGGTCTTGCTCGGTCGGGAAATCAACTCGGAACCTCCCGTCTCTGAACGCCATCAGGTCTACATGTTTACGTACACACAGAGAGCGTGGAAGCGTGGAAAAACTTCATACGGTTTGATTAACGTCTGCGTGACTGGTTGAAGCGGATTGCATTTGCGCGTTACTTGTCAAGATACGGAGCTAAGACACTGCTGATCATTTATGCGAAGCATTAGACCTATCTGAGGCCGTGCAACCTCCGGAAAATCACACATAGTACACTTCCTATTTATAGTCTGGATAACTATCACAACTACAACCTTCTACACTCTCCAATGATACTGACGGTCACGTAATTTTTTGGTTTTGCTTGGTGGGGAATCGAACATGAGACCTCCCGATAGTAGTTACGGACAATCAAACCGACGGTCACGTAAGACTTCACGTCTTTCCTACTCAATACATTTCGACCCTGCTTGGCAACCCCCCGCATTTTTATGTTATCTTTTCAGCACTCTGATCAATATGACGGAAGATAGTTATCAAAGTCAAATGTGGACTGTTAGCTCTGCTGTAGCTGGAAATTATATAAATGTGGAGCAGGCGTCTCCATCGGATATACAAGTCAGTATACAGAGTAAATAGGCGTGATACGGATACAGAAGTTATTGTTGTTGTTTCTTTTGGATTTATGCAATGCTCAATATGCGTGTCGATATAATTCCAGTTTATAGCCCGGATTACTATCAAAACCGCAACCACGACCGGCCGCACTACCCCGATACCGACTGGCAAGCAGATTGGGAGGGATGATACGGATTTTAAAGTCTTTTACTTGACTTGGTAGGAATCTAACCTGAAAACTTCCGATCAGAAGGCACTGTCAGTGGCACTGGACATAAGATCCCACCTGTCTTAAAGCGTCCATTCCTGTTTTGAGTCGATTGAGACGAGTCCACGTTAAAACGCGGCAGATGGAAGCCGGTCGGGGACGCGTCATGGGTGGGGAAATTGAGATAGAGTCACATCTTCTTTACGATGATGCAAAAATTTTTTACAGGCTCAATGGTATATTACAACCCCTTCGGCCGACGGCTCCCGCAATATTCTTCCTACAACAAATACAAATGCATATGTAGCCTGCGACGAACAAGCTGATACCGTTCAGTTAGCGCCCGCGAGTGTGAAGTCAAGCGAGTAAGCCTTTGAATTGTGTTACGACGGATGACGTTGATTCTATAAATTTCACTGGCCGTTAAAACTGTGGTGACACTCTCTATATGTATCGTTCGCAAGTGATCGTCCGCTACCGGCAACTAACTACTGTATCAACTAAACAATTTTTCAGCATGGTACAACTCCGTGGACAACAAGTTCGTCCTGATGATTCCAACGCGTGGTATATTCTAAATCACGACAGCACGCGATACTTCTGCATTGATAACGAGTACGTCGTTCCCCAAGTATCGGCAACCGCGATCGCCTCTTCGGCCGTCGCCTGGAGACCAAAGCTGTGCGGCTTCCAAATTGAGAGATGCGATTATCCTGCCGATCCAAAATCTACAAAATCTACACTGTCGTCACGACTGTGAGGAGGCGTCGAGCAAAAAATATTAACTCTGGATTGGCGGCGTGATGAATAAACTCTTGCCAAATTTTGACTCATAACCGCAACCTATAGCGATACACTCAGTAGGCCTACTCACACACGTCACTGTTGCTGTTTACAATTTAAGGCGTTTTCAACTGCGCTGGTCATATACTTTAGCTCAACACTCACGGGATATATACTATAGACCAGTGGTTCCCAAACTATGGGTCGCGACCCAAATTGTGGTCGCGTATTCTGGTTTATTTCCCGGATCACTATCACAACACAACTCTCTGTCTCTGGGCTCCCCGGTTACTGACTGCCTAGAACACAGAAGGAACGGATACCAATTTTAAAGTATTTGGTTTGGCTCGGTCTGGAGTTGAACCCGGAAACTCCCGATCAGACGGTGGACAGTCTACTAAACTAAACCACTCGGCCAACTGAAGGGTTCATGAATTGGCGGTGACTACTTACGCGGGTCGACCTTGATTAATTGATTGGTTGATTGATTAATCGATTGATTGATTGATTACGTACGATCAGAAATCAAACCCCTCGGCATATCCAACAGTAGTTTGAGGTTTCGAACCGAGCAGGCACACAGATCATTTCGTGAGGCAAAGTAGTTGAAATATACATGTCTAGACATTGCCTCAGTAGCACAAAATTTGCATTATACAGTTTCTGTTTACGCATTACCAACATCTTCTACCACAGGAAATGAAACTTGACGTAGCGTCTTCAATTGAATGATTTTCCAATACAGTTTTTCGTGAACGAATCGACTCATATGTTTCGTATAGCGATATGTTTTGATTGAAATTTTGCATCAATTCGCAGAATATAGAGAAAGTAAATATGTTTTGCCGTTCGCGTCTTATTCCCCTGTAATGATTCACGACGTTTCCTTGAAAATCAATTCTATAGATTCAGGACCGGTGAATTTTTGAGGAAGTTGTGGTTCAGAAGTATTAGGATGAATTGACGCTTTATATCTGCCTTAGGCCTACTAGTGCGGGTGCTCACCATTGAAGTCGTAACTTGATTGTGTTTGACTTTACAGCTCTAGACCTAACATATAAAATAAGTCGCAAAAGATTTAACGTCCAGTCCATCTTTACCTGATGAAGAGGCGGAGCTAGGAAAGCTTGTGAGTTACACTGGACTGGACGTTGTATGGTGAATTATTCTATATGCTACTGTTTGGATCATCCTTCATCGGTTCCACTATTTTTCGTTGTCTGAGGCGCTATTATTACTATTACTATATACAGTACGTTGCGAGAAGGAGTGGCGCTTGGCACCGCATCGGTCTATGGTTCACCAAGGACTTATCAGAGTTGAAATTACCGAATTATTTCGCTTGCTATATGTAGAATTTGCCGGCCCGCGTTAAAAAATGAGGCACAGTAAAGAGAAGTAGGCACTGTAGCGATAATAGGGGTATATGTCAGGCCATATGTACAGCGGGGCACTTTGTGAAGGCACCAGGCACTATATGTCAGGCTATACAGTATGTACAGCGAGGCACTTTATGAAGACACCAGGCACTATGCGTAGGGCAATATGTACAGCAGAGCAATAGGCCCGAGGCCTGCGAAATATTTCAGCAGGATATCGCTTATCAAGTAGATATATTTACCGCAATCTTGCTAAGTGTCAAGTGCGGGATTTCCCTGTAATGATTCAAGATTGTTTTTAGAACATGTCCAGAAAGAAAATTCTTTGCAAACAAGTCGATGACGTGTCAGAGTGTCAATAAATTTTCCATTGTTCAACAGTTGGATATACAAGAGCCTATGTCAGATGAGCTGACGCTTACAACGGCTGTTGAATTGGATGGACATTATTTAGGCAGTATGTAGTCCTCTACGGTTGGCTATTGAAGTGAATATGTTTACGACGCTCATATGGAGAGTAGGATATGTCTCAATATACAGTGGGCCTATGCCTAATCGGTTGCATCTTTTGACTATATACGTACTCGTTGAATTCTGGCGCCTCTCGGATGACGAAAGCCAGCTAATTATTCGATATGCATGCATTGATTCAATACGGGCGCGCGCGATATATGAATGTCTGCAAGATACTTGAGGTATTTTTCAATTTTTGTATGGCCGCTGTACGCGTACAGGTTCTAACGTAAAACCATACCAATGTCTAGTCTGCCTGGCTATCGATGGTCCGTCCGTTATTAATAAATCTATTCAGTTTGTAAGATTTATACTATTTTTGAATAACTTGGTAAGGTTTAAAACAATAGTTATGGCGGATCAATCCACCTTCAGTATTCAAGTATGGAACTTGGCAGAAGGAAAAAAACAACAATGGGAGACAGACGGTTTGTTTGAAGGATCTCACATTAAGGTCGCTGCTTCAGAGGAAGAAGATTATTGGATATGGGAAAAAGTTTTCGAATCTGATGAAATGTTTTGGCGTTTTCGTCCGAGCTTGAGCCAACAGTTAGCCATTACTTATGATGATTGTAACGGAGTGACGATGCAGCCGATTGGACCGAAATCGTAAGTGCAAGAAATTCTCAGGAAGAGAGAGAGAGAGAGAATTTATTTGGTTCTCATATTTGAGCAGAAGCAATAATTAGGCTGGGACACCAGCAGCAAAGAGAGAGAGAGAGAGGTCCGGGTTCCAAGGTTTGGTAGCCATACATATCATTTGTTTTTTGCAACAGGCCCCGGTGGCTACCCATTTGTTTCTAGTTTGACACGCAAGAACATGTCGCGATCCGGATCATCTCTCTCGTTGTACGAGGAGGGATCGTGATAACGTACGCCGCGCAATCGCAATTTGACGTAAGCGGTCGGATGGGATGGGTTAAAAGCTAAAGGCGGTTGTCTGTAAAAAAGATTGGTTATGTAACGTTGAACAAGCGCTATTCGGTTGAAAACAAAATATTAAAAATAATTGTGTCAGAACCTGTGTGAAAGTAGCCGCACTCACTAATTTGCCTATAGTTACAAACTAGGAGGTCTAAGAACGGAAACGGAAAGACACTATAATCACGTGATCATGCAGACTCACGCGGTATCTGCATATCTGAGTACCACTCTATACACTATCAATAACAATTAGCCTCTCTGCGCTGTTGTATTGTGCGTGGGTTTTTAGTGAAAATTTTAGTGTGCCTGATCTGAAAGGGGAATGAAGCTAAACTGATGCACTCGAATACTTAGCGCTACCTTGTTGACCAAACGGGATTGGCCGTACAGAGGCCCGACGATACCCAGCTTGCCTGGGCATTTTTTTAAGCATCGCTCCGCCGGTCTGACTAAATGTTAGCCTAACTGTCTGTGTACAGTGCGCTCCGACGGCCAGAACGAATCCCTCACGACAAGACTACCGTCGGCCAGAGTCAGTCTTGCATCTCCTTGCATCACTGCTAAAAAACTAAAGGTCCCTGACCAGTACAGAAGCTCAGGTGAATCGGAAGCAACATTCGAAACCCATCTTGCAACTGAACGGTTATAAAAAAGGTCTCTTGGAGCAAACAAATATATCTAGCAAACATAAAAGGTGCTTCCTTGAAACGTATTGCCTAGCTCTAAATGACCTCCCGTTAAGCATATTACAATCATCCTTAACAAGTCGTACCTTATGCCTGAGATTGTAAGATTGTAATCAAAATACAATTACAAGCCCCCCACTCTTCTAAGGCCTAATTTATAAACTAGAGAGTGGGTTAAATGAAAATCAGCGGACGACATAATTACCCAATTACCGCATTTCCAACCCCAAAGACATATCTATATAAAACGTAGGCAAACTCACAGGTGTCGTGCTCCCCTTCATCTCTATTTGAGACCTTTGCAGTGTTTCTAGACCTAATTTTAATCCCACTATTAGTGACCCACAATCCACCTGCTTAGTAGCCTACTTACTACCCAGCAAGGTCAATGTCAATGTATCGTCGGCCCGGCAGCCTATCAAAGAAGGTAAGCACACTCCTTCCTGGTAGGGTCTTCAAACTTGAGAGGCGGCATAGCGTGACCGAAATTTGATATCCGTAGCTTAAACCTTGACTGGCAGAAGCGCACGAAACGAAGTTTACAGTGATAAGGAAACCGTTAAAATGAATATGATATGACACCGACCACGTTTCAATAACTATCCCTAACCCATCCCTATCTAAGCTAAGTATTAGTCATAAGCAGTGACCCTGAAGAAAAGTGCAGATTATGCCCTATCAGCCCACAGCCAAAATTTAGCTAACTAGCATACTCTAAAATTCAGACAATTCTGCATAACCGACGTGTTGCCAAAGAACACTATGACAGAATTAAAATGACTTCTAGAGTAGCGCCAACGAATAGGCCTAACACATACGAATAGAACAGTAAAATTGAGAAGGCTAGCAATATTAAACACAATGTAACACTCCGACGAAGGAACAAACAAATGGCCTCAACTATAAAGCGCTACCCACGTAAAATTGGTATTTGCAGGTTTCCTGGTAGGCACTAGCATTATGGAGTTGGTGTGTAGCTTAAAAGTCCGACGGCTTATATCAGCGTCTCCTTGTCAAATCGACAAAATAAAAGCAGCCGCCTCCTCCTCTCTGTCTCTCTCTCTCCTTCTGCTGAGAGAAAAGGAATGCAAGCAAGCTCTGGGGACTTAATGCTGCTGAAAACCTAGTTAGCTCGTAACAATGACCACTTATAAACATACGAAAATAAGCATGAATAAACAGAAACGCACACGGAAAACGGCGAAGGTAAAATTGCCGAATCATCAGGCTGTAGGCTTCCCTATTAACACTAACTAATCCACTTTTTCGTCTAGAGTGAAGAGCTGCAACGATGCCCTATAAGACAGTTAAGGTGCTACTAATCTCGCTATGATTTCCGCGGTTGGAAAAATGACTTTGGATTTGTATTTGGCCTAAGTGCATAGATAGTTAAATACCGATCATCCTCCATATCACGCTGCAGTTTGAATAGCATGTCTTTCGCAAATCTTTCGTAAGTCCATATCCAAGTGTGGTATGTCCAAGTCTTTCCTGGCCGTTAAAATCTGCTTAACTACTATGGTCTATGGACCTGTAGATAAGTGCGCAATTAGTGCAGGGTTTGGGAACGATACAACTTCTACTAACTTAGAGAGACACTAAAGTAAGAACCGCAGAATTAGCGCTGCTGAAATTCGGACAATGTAGAAATTCTGTTGGGACGCCACAACTTAACAAAGTAAGCGCTTCAAGTGCTCAGCGATTCTGAGGTCCGCCCTTTAGCAGACCTGTCCGTAGCTCCGCGTAGAGCGGTACACCGACCGCAGAAACATTACGCTCCATCGCGCACAGCTGGAATGGGTGACGTCACCTCACTTCTCATGAAAGTGTCTCGTTTCGCAAGCGAGCGCGTCGACTCATGTGAACGACCCTTTCCGTGGTCCGCCTTTTAGTACAGTATATCCCTCAAAACCATCAATTATAGCACGAATCATCCTGTAACTGCATATAATCCACGGAGCACACCTGCTACCTCTGTATGCAACCGGCTAGGCTGCCTCAGTCAGAGAAATTGAAATTGTTATACGTTTTTAGGCTTAGCATGGCTACTTCAGTTCTGACGTTAAAATACAAACCGCACGCAAGATATGAACTGTCGCTAGTCTCTAAACCTTTAACTTCATTTACGCTACCAAAAACTTGTAGGCTATTATTATTCAACAGGACCGTGCCGAGGAAAACGCAGCTGTAGACCTACCGGTAGTCGACTGCATTTTACGTTGTTGCGGCCAACAGTAAGCTAAACGAAACGTCAGCTCCAACCAACACGAAATCGTCGCTCAAATGGTTTCGTAAAGGCGCTTCAAAACTTTTGGCGCCAACGCGGTGCAATGATTACAACCCGGGGTTGCGTGATTACTACTGGATAGGTAACTGTTTCGAACTGCTCTTTATCACCCCTAGCGGACCACATCTCGGCGTAATGTAAGCCACGGCCAAGTGATGTCTCTTTTCCGTTTAGAAGATTGGATTTATTCGGGGGTTTGGTTCGTGTTTGTCGGAATGCGAACCTAATACAGGTTTGTATCATCCCTATTGAACGCCTCTATCATTCTCAGGACTTTTAAAGTCTACATTGAAAACCACGGGTTTGTCATTCATGTACCAGAGACGCAGAAATACCTGGCAATAACAGATGGAGTACTGGTTCTTTCAGATCTACCAGTCGTATGGTCCCTGACGTTCCAATATATCAAGGCACCAAAGTAAGATATCTATTTACCGAATAATGAGTTTTAGCCTATAGTGGACGTCCAAGGGCGTCAAAATAGGCACACTATTCGTAATGGTATTAGGCAGGTGGCCACTCGCTGAGGCGACTTGACGATGAAACCATTAACTTTAAAATTTGTATCCGTCACGAAGCCGCTTGTCAGTCAGTATTGGGAGAGTGCGGAAAGTTGTGGTCGTTTCAGCGATCCGGACTGTAAACCCCAGAAGTATCGACATCGACTTAGCGTAGCCTACTGCTGTTAGGCTACATATTATATGTCTCTATAGTTGAAAACGCCTTGACCCCAATACAGCAACATAGCCTACTGTAGAAGGTAGAAGTAGGTCTACATCGGCCTAGCAGTCACGATCTCCAATTAATAGTATCGACGCGCATACTATTGACATGGCCTAAACTATACCAGGTTCGGAGGGTTGAGTTGAGGGCAATACACCAGAAGTATCTACACGCGTAGGGCCCTATTAAAAATATTGACCTGGCCTACATGACCTAAAGCTGATGACAACGCCATAAATTCACAATAACAATAATTCATTTCTTTTTAGGCCTTATGCAGTGATTATCACTGAAGATCAGAGTCAAAGTTTCATGTGGGCTTGTGACGATGTTGTGCAAGGATCTTTAATAATCGTAACCACGACCTCACCAAAAGATGAGAACGTCAGTTGAGTTAGGCTTAGGATGGGAATAAAACGGGAGTCGTGATTCGTAAACCTGGTATGAATTTTATGCCGGAGAACAATATCTAACAGCGAACTCTTAATTTTCTTGGCTCCTTTGACTGACGGCCGATACAACAGCAAAATTAGCAATATCAGCCAAAAAATACAACGCCCGGGCCGATAACGATCGCCCTATTCCTATCACTACGATGGGTCGAAGGCTAGAGACAGAACTGTCATGCTCACAACAATTTGTGCGGAGTTTTGTGGCGGTTGTGACGGGATATAAACCGGAAGTATTGACATGTGTATCATAAGCATTGACCAGGCATGCATGACCTTAGTAGGGTTGAAAACGCCATAAATTCAAAAAACAACAACAGAGGAACAAACATTTTGTCCCGAATTTCCAGGCTCTGTGGTACGTGAACCTACTCCCAAAGACAGCAAACGGATATCATATCCAGCCTAAACGGAACGACAAGCTGTACGTAACAAACGATATCGATACAAACAGCGTCTCTCTGGAAGGGGACGGTGCACCGGAAAAGTAAGCAAATCTAAACGAATAGGGACCGAGCGATATTGAATTTTACAAAATTGCTGATGCCATAATCATTCTGCTCGTCTGACCGATATAGCAGAGAGTTCTAAACTAGAATCTACAAATCCCTGGTCGAGAAGGATTAGAAAAAAATCATGAATTTCGGCTTCGATTCGACGGTTGTTAGGCCTTCCTTGATATGTGAACTTGGCCAATGCCGCTTATCGAACGGATTGACAAAGCCTATTAGTGAGAAATCAGGAATATCTATACTTCGACCCGGCTGAAGGCCAGAATGGCAGTAGCCTAATTGTCGCAAAAATCTGATCATCACCCTTGATAATCGACAGGGCCGATATGGATGATCGAAAAATCATGAATATCGACCTTCTTACTCGGTTGACAACCGAATATCGCCTTCGTAAGTTAGGTGACAACCGATGCCAATCGAAGCAAAATACGAATATCGGCCTCGACAATCGACACATCAAAATCCTACGATTTACCGGCAATCTCCTTTTCAGAGCCAGAATTCTTATAGGGTATGAATTGATTGAAACAAAACCGAAAAGGTACCATATCACTGACGAAAGCAGAACAAGATATTTATGCACCGAACTCGAGGATGACACTAAAATATTGGCACTTACCGCAGATGGACAAGAAGCAGCAGCTGTATGGAAGTTAGATCTTCAAGGCTTTGGGCCAAGTGACGGAACCTCTCCAGTGGATCCAAAATCAGGACGTCAAAAGGCCGACAATAAATGCTAACTACTATATAGCCTGCTAGCAATGTGGAAAACACTATTCTCGACGTCGTCTAGCCTTCTCATAGGCTAGCCTATATATACCATGCCTAATTGCACATGTAGCCTACCACTAGAAAATGAACAAAAAAACGCAGAACAAACCAATCTTATCCCAGACTTGTGATATTCTCTCATTCATTCTATCACCAGAGGTTCCCAAACTTATTCTTGTCCTATACTTCGTATTAATGATCACAATCCGGATTGGTGGCGTAATGGTGAAGGCGTCAAATCCGAAAGGCTGTGTTCGAATTAGGAATCGACCGATTATTGACCTGGCCGATATTTGTATTTTTGCGATTATTGGCATCGGCCGCTTGTTGAGTAAGGACGTCGATATTGGACATTGGCCTCAATACTTTGTTGAATATAATCGGCCAATATTGACCATCAGTCATGCGAAAGGTCGATTATCGTATCGGCATTGAAAAACCATCGGTAGACCTTTCGTTCGAATCCATATCGCGTCACATCAAAGACGGAAAATACTCAGCAGCTGAACCGATACAGGGCGCAGTACTATGGCTTTAAACATAACCTTAATCGTGTACGCATTATGACTTACTCTTAAAGACTTTTCAGCTTTCACTCATCAGGAGAATTCAGCAAAATAAAAAGGAAATGAAAATTTCAAAGTATTGTGTTGCTAGGTAAATTATGACGTCAGTGGGTGGTTAGTGTGGAGCGGTGAGACTAGCTTAGAAGAGCGACACCTCATATCAGCATATTTTTGTCTAAGGACAAATTATTCATAGTCTTCTCTTCTTCTTCCTCCTCCAAGAAGCCTCCAAACATGAATATTTTCACAATATCATATTTATATCATTCATTTGCACTGTTTGGTTGAATCAAAGCAAAATTCAAAAATTATGAACAGGCATACGTATATCAAATTGCAGACGACTCGAATCGAATCTTTGGCACATTGGGAAATGGATTCAATAGCAACACTTAGCGTTTGACAGCATTTTTTGTTGACAGCTAAACGGACTTCAGAATAATTTAGTGATCTCTGACAAAACAGTTCCAATCAATTTACTATGAACAGAGTGAAATTCCTTGCTGTGTTTAAGTCTACAAACGACCCTCAATTGTATAAAACTGCAGCTAAGCCAATGATGCAGTTCGGAAAAAATAGTCGATTCATACTCGGAAACACCAATGATTTGAATTGCCCATTCCTACTACAGATTATTAAAATTTATTTTACAAAATACTGGAATGCATAGTTTTCGAGAAATATCGCTGTCGATTAACACCACATATCGGGTGTGATAAAAATCAATAAAGAAATTGCACAAGTACACCACTGATTCAACTCATCACTATGGCTGATTGAGAAGCACTATCAAACACTTCTATCCCAGATAAATAGATTTTTCCATTGCATCTGGTCTTTGTGTGTATTCCAGGAACGAGTTGATCGTCTCAGATTCGAATTTTGGATGACTTTTTATAAATTCTTGGTAGTGTGGACTACCTACATAACAACAACAGCTTCATTACTAGAATATGTTACAAATATTGGAGAGAGTAAGAGAGAGAGAAAGAATGAGATTAATTCATCCGCCAGGAAAATTGACAATTAAGTAATCTCCATCAATAATTTAAAATCTGATAAAGATTTGAAGTCCGGGTGGTTTATAAAATATTTGGTACCGTACATTAAAACAAACCGGGTCACACTCTCACAACTCATAATCACCGTGATTTGTAAACATTGAAGTGAGTAAGAGAGAGAGAGAGAGAGATTTATCCACCAAGAAAGGGAAAATTTAGAATTAAGTAAACTACACCAATAATAATAATTTAAAATCCTGTGCGGACTGGGTGACTCGGTATAGCATAGCCTATATAAGCCAAGTCTTTCAATCAAAATTGTGCCAGTCATCAAAACTCGTCTGAGGGGGTTAGTGATGAAATTCGTGAATTAAGTACCGAGTACTAAGAAATAGGTAGTCATCATAGCATCACCTGAAGGAACGGAGCTTCGAAAGCTTGTGAATTATATCCCAATAAACTGGACTGGACATTAAATCTGTGATTACTTATTATATTTCTATTACTATTCAGATCGTCTGCCATCAGCTCCACTATTTTTATTTAAGCTAATAAATTGTGCAGGGAGGTAGTTAAGAAATTTAAAAATTACCAAAGTGATGAATTTTATGAAATTAAGATTTTTACCTGGGTAGATCATGTTGTCTGCGACCACAACAGATCCTTTACGGAGTAAGCCGTTATCAAGAATTCTTTTTAAGTCAGTTTCATAGAGGCTTTTCTCATGATCGATGAATAAGAAATCGATATGTTTGATTCCATATTTCTCTTTCAACGTTGGAATGACATCGGCGGTCGAGCCTTCAATCACTGTCACCTTTTATGAATGAATATATGATTGTTAAATCTCCGATATAACATCCCAATTTGGGATTATCAAAGTGTAAAGAAAAAGGACACTGTTTATTTTTGTCCGTATTTGATTTTTTGCTGCATTTACACAGACTCACATGATATACACACACACTACTGGTGTATATGCATATCATCCCAATTTGAAACGGTCTTTGAATCGATTTAATTCGAAATATTCAATGTACACATAAGAACGTTAGGCCTACTGCATTGCATGAAAAATGATAAAACTTACTTTGCTACTAAGTCCAGCAAAATCAATGACCTCTCTCGCAAGTTTCACAAAATCTGGATTAATATCGATACTGTAGAATGTGGCGTCATCCTCTAGCAATCTTCCCATCCTAACAGCACTGTAGCCGATGAAACCTCCAAGTTCAACAACAATTTTTGGGTTACATTTCTTCACGATCTCATCCAACAGACCACCTGCCAGAAGTTAAAATTTCACAGTGACAAAAGGAGTGCCAGATTGTATTGACAGCAGGCCTATATCTTAACTATACCCTCGCATTAAAATGTAGAACACATACAGGTTTCGCTTACCTTTTACGTCGCCCACATTCATCATGGTTTGTTGGTCTTTCCAACAATGTTCATCTATAGCTTTCAATACATTGTCTGGGTCGCCACGCTTTGCATTTGCTTTCATGTATTCCACGCAAAGCTCTGGAACCTAAAGTTTGAAGCGCGAGAATTTGTGCTTAAAAAGCAGTTATGGCCAATAATAGAGCTTGGCAGTCAGTATAAGAGTCCGGGGCTGACCCCACAATACCGGTACTGAGCGAGACTAAGCTTTAGTAACTTTTCATACCGACACCAACAATAAACTCGACCAAAGGTACCTGACCTGCCACTATTCAACCTGATTATCGGAAACTCAATAACCGAGATACGTTACCTCAAGCTCAAGACTGCGATCGGTCGTATCTAACAGTACGGAGAGATGCGGCAAGCGACAAGCGTACCATAGAAGTATTTACTCACCTCTTCCCCTGCAACCTGCATTGCACTACCCTACCGTAATAGCTTCCCCACGTCAGAAGAGAGAACTTAGAACCCAGCGCGATCCGTGATGTCCCGCAAGTTCCGCTTTGCAGTTTACACGTTTGCAGTGCGCCGAAGGCCAAGATTAAGATCGCCTTGAGTGCGCCGCTTGGCAATCAAAACCATAGAACCATGGCGAACAACAAGATCCAACCAAGTGGAACGCATTTCCACTAACTCTTAGAACGGAGACGAAATAGTAGCAATCTGGCTAGTCCGGGATCTCCTGCGCAGAAACCCAAGAGATCAATGGTGAACGACACTCGCACGGAGCTCATGTTTCGACAAAAGTGCCGGGCTCGTCAGGGATTTGAACCAGGGACCTCTCTCACCCAAAGCGGGAATCATACCCCTAGGGCCTAGACCAACGAGCCGCGCTTGCGGGTAAGGACAAAGAATATTTCCATATATATCAATCATTGAGTGTATCGCAGGGTATTCAATTTAGGCCCTTTCTTCTTTCTCTCTTTCGCCGTAACTTGTGTATAGACGAGTAACTTTAAGTGATGCATCTCTCCCTCGTGCTACCGTAGATATATATGCCGACATGTGCATCTGAGTATGATGAGACTCATGCTATCTGAAGAGAGTGACACTTATTGTCTTGTGTATCTGCTAGTCAATATATAGCCTAATAATCTTGATGATATCCGCGTCTACTAGGAACTATTACATCTTAAGGGAGCTTGAAGTACCGTTGAGGATGCTCGCGGTTGCATCGCGTGTGAGTCACGAATGGAACTTCCAAGTTAAGTATACCTCGCGACGGAAAAGGTCGCTAGGAAGTCTCATTTGAGCTCTGACACCTACATCATACAGTATACTGATTGGGTGCAAAAAGCAGGAAACTGGGCTCGTCCGGGATTTGAACCCGGGACCTCTCGCACCCTAAGCGAGAATCATACCCCTAGACCAACGAGCCTCACCGATCCTGGCTGCAAACCCGCTGCATCTATCGCCCCATTTAGTTGTACTTTTTAAAGCACAAATCTTTTACGTCTTGCTGAATCATAAGATCTGTAGAGGTACTACTGGGTATAACGTATTTGATGCAATTCTAATTTGCCAGACAACTTTGATAAACTCCCAAACTCAATCGTTTGCTACATTTATGATAATAGGAAAGTCGCCTAGGGCACTTCACGCCAGCAAAAAAACCAGCAATACAACAACAACACGCTATCAAGGAAGATTCAATATATAGAGACCATTATAACGACTCTAACCAATAGAATCGACGGCGAGCGATCGGGTATAGAAGGGAGAGTATGGTGTCGCCACAAGTTTAATATTCAGAACCTCAGATAGTTCAAAAAGAAAGAGTTATTGTAAGCGTCACTGAAAGTTATAGCCTTATCTTGATCATAATGTATCTTAGTCATAATATTCAAGGTTTTTTGCTACTTTGCATCATCGGTTCAACTTTAGCACAGCTAGGTAAGTCACAAATAATGTAGGCCTATTGGCCGATGGGCTTATAAATCGAATAGAAAGTGGTCTTTAGGCTTTAGACGGAGTTCATTAAGCTTATTAAAGGATCCCGAAAGTGAAACATGTTCTAACGAAGTCTCTCTCTCTCTGCCCTGCTGTGCATGTGCAAATGTTTAGACGTAACCACGTGTTTTAAAGTCAGACTCAGCACTCTGTCTCTCTCTTATACTGCTTTAAAGTCAGACTTCTCTCTCTCTCTCTGCTGCTGCTGCTGAGCAGCAGATACAAAAGTTAGGTTTAACTTACAGCAGACCTGCTACTAGTAGTGCTTTAAAGTCAAATTTTATTCCATTTAATGTCTTTTTAGGCAAAAAGCCTCCAACAAAGCCCCCACCTACCACGACAACTACAACTACAACCACTTCCACTACCTCCTCTACCACGACTACCACCTCTCCAAGCACAACAACATTGACCCTATCGACAACTACGCCTACTTCAAACCCTACAACAGCACCTCCGTCTGTTATAACAGAGGAAAATGTCCCGAATCAGGGTGTCAACGGAACAACCTCGTCTCAAGTGACTACCGCGCCCGCTACTGAGAAATCGGAATCAACCTCCGATCTTCAACAATTAGATTCCGAACGGAACGCAACCACACAAACACCGATTACTGATAAATTGGAATCGATACCGACTTTACCTGAGTTGATACCATCAGATGCAAATACGACACGCATTCTAGATGCTACAACTTCAGAAGCTACCAGCGCGGCGCTCGCAGTGGACGGAGAAGGTAATGTAACAGCCGTACCACATTCGATGGCGCGCTATTTGCAGATGAGAGATCCGCACGCGATACTAATGTCTATCACAGACTGTCTTGAAAGAGATCTACTAATAGATGTATTAAGCCTGATGCAGAGAATGTCACG